>JAODUH010000514.1:20019-37140 GCA_027564835.1 Typhlichthys subterraneus | reverse complement strand
AAGTCAATGTCGCGTTGTTCCCCGTGTTCCTGCCCTTTTGTTTCCTTTTTGTAAATAAACCTGGTGTACTTTAGCTAGATGGCTAGCCTTTGGATTTTTACCTCCGTGCACGTGACACATGGCTGTTGTGGCGGTGACCTTGGCAGTGACAGGGCTCTTTGATCTCCCATGGCAGGAGTGCTGGAGGGAGACAAGCAGGCTTCTTCTAAGCTCTTGAACTCAACCAAGCACTTCTGCTACTCTCCTGACTGTTGTTGCTTTACTGACACACTCTCAAACATCACACACAAACAAACAGTACACACACACACACACACACACACACACACACACAGAGGTTTGCTAGCAGGACAATGAATAGTTACATTATTTAACCAGAGGAGTGTGCACACTAATTAGTAATATTGACCTTCTGAGATACTCTTACATCAGTAGACTTTTAAAGCCCACTGAGGGCGTCGATGCGCGTCAAGAGACGCCAGGATTTTAGACCTAGTTCTTTTTAACGGGGCAACGCCCACTGGAGGAGTCTGACGCGTGTCGACACCGAGGTTTAGAACGCACTTCTATGTCTTGGGCGTCAAGCCATAAACATTTATTGAATATCTGTAGGTTTCTCAGCTCCTCCGTCAATTTGACATTACCCTTCGACGCATTGCCGAACACTGGCCTTTACTGTAGCATTAAAGGGACACGCTTCAGTTTGTGTCTGTGGTTGAACCCAGCATTCCCAGAAACATTGTTGTGTTGGTTTAAAACTCCTTCAAAGCCCCTGTTACGCTGAGTGTTGATGTAGGGGTGCACAATATATTGACTCAATATTGTTATTGCAATATCACATTGTGTACAGTATATTGGTGTGTCCACTGGCTGTGTGGCTCAGTTGTGCTTGATTTAGACAGAAAAGTAAGATGTGTGGCTGAGGAAGACACCGACACCACGAGATGAAGAGGAAGCATTAGTGGACAAAATTAAAACCTCCTCGGTATCTTGGAATTACTGCTGTTATACCAGTCCAACATGAATATCAGTTAAAAACGTGATGCATTTTCCCGGAACTGATATTAAAAATAATATAATAATTATATTATATATTATTATATATTGCAATATCACATTAAGTCAATATCATGCAACCCTAGTACCCTCTTCTCCTCACTATTTATAGCTCAGACATTATTGTATAGTGGTGTTTCAAAATATAAATTGAACTGGGATGGGAATTTCTACAGAACGTAAATAAATGTAAACTGTATATACAGTATAGGTATATAATTAAGTGTTTTTTTGTATTTTGTACCATTGCTTGGCTTGGCTATAGGTGGTCCTTCACCCAACCCCCAACAGCCCTAAGCAGTCTGAGCTGCATAAGATGACCCTGACCAAGGCGTGCCCAGACCACGATCTTAAGATCAAGCTGGCCATCCGCATGGACAAGCCCCAGAATATGAAACACTGTGGGTAAGTAGCACCTTGCCACTGGAATGCTCTGCTCTCCATGTGTCTCCATGTGTCTCCATGTGTCTCCATAATCCATGGCAGACAGCCCAGCCTCGTCAACTGATTGACCTCATTTACAGCTCCCCCTGGTGTTTGGATGTATGTGTGTTCCACGGTTTCTAAATGCAGCAAAGACAAAATATAGACAATTAACAATAACCACCACACGCATTTTTTTTGCAACCCATCTCTTAGTTTATATTTGTTTAAGCAAGTTCTGTAGTTTATACTGTATCACGTTTTTGCCCAATGTTTTTGACAGGTATCTGTGGGCTTTTGGTAAGAACGTTTGGAAACGCTGGAAAAAGCGTTTCTTTGTCCTGGTCCAGGTGAGTTACCTCCAGTCAAACAGAACACAGTCAGTTGTAGGGCAGAGATAGCCAAATCAATGAATGCAGTTAGCCTATCTCTGGACTAGAGCTTATAGTGTATCCTGCACAATGCAAATGATGGTGCTTTGTACTGTGTTGTAGGTAAGCCAGTACACATTTGCCATGTGCAGCTACAGGGAGAAGAAGTCTGAGCCACAGGAGCTTCTACAGCTGGACGGTTACACTGTAGATTACACTGACCCCCAGCCAGGTTGGATAGAACGCATGCACGCACACACACACACACACATGCACAATGTAAACGTGTGACGTTAAAACGAACACATACTCCTGCTCAGGCTTGGATGGTGGCAGGGCTTTCTTCAACGCCGTGAAAGAAGGCGACACTGTCATATTCGCCAGTGATGACGAGCAGGACCGCATTCTGTGGGTGCAGGCCATGTATCGAGCCACTGGCCAGTCTCACAAGCCTGTCCCTCCCACTCAGGTGCAGAAGCTCAACTCTAAAGGGGGCGCTTCAGCCCAAATGGACGCCCCCATTTCTCAGTTCTGTAAGTAATCCCAAGCAACGCTGCTAGCTAGGCAGCAGCACACAGTACACTTCATCCTCAGACCAGTAGATGCTGTAACCCATACATGTCTCACGCCATACATTCCACACTGCAGGTCCAAAGTGCTGCTAGAACTAACACACAAGCATGAGCGCATATGCTTCGTTTTCTCACAGAACCCCCAAGCTGTACCATAGCTTGTGTTCTAGGGTCACCACGTTTAAAGGTGCTGTGCGGCACTTAACTGCTAACTGCTAACTATGCTCATGAAATATCAAAGACAAACACTAACAGTGACAATGTGCAATTTACTGATTAAATAGGTGACCAAACACTGACGATTATTAGTAGTTTATCATTGCAGTTTATTGTCTATGGACAGTGAAACTGCATGAGCTCTCGACTGAAAAGATGTGAAGGTGAACAATTCACTTGTTTCATCCCAGACCATTAGAATGTTTCTTACATGATGCCCTTATAAGGCAGTTAGTTAATTCACAAAAGATACACCCACATGTACAGTAGATATGTATTTAAATGTTTAAGTAGAAATAGACATGGACAAACCATATGTACTAAGTAATTTAAGTAGAAATAGACATGGGAAAACCATATGTACTAAGTCATTTGAGTAGAAATAGACATGGGCAAACCATATGTACTAAGTAATTTAAGTAGAAATAGACATGGACAAACCATATGTACTAAGTCATTTAAGTAGAAATATACATGGACAAACCATATGTACTAAGTCAAGCAGGACCTCAGCAGGCTATAGGGTGTAATTAATTGAGAATGCTGTGGCCTTAACAGACGTAGCGTTGCAGAAACATTACTAACATTATTAATATTGCAAAAGGGAGCAGTCCTAAAAGGCAGACAGTAGTCTGATACACAAAGGGCAGAGAATACAGACTGGGGCTGGGAAAATGCCAACATGACAAACAAGAGCGTAACCTGGCAACACTAGAGGTAATCAACAGAACGCTTTGGCAGAACTCAACAAGTTCCAGCGGCCAGGCAAAGTTCCAGCGGGGGCAACCAGGAAAAACTGTATAAATACAGTACATGCAGGGATTAAATACAAATATATTAAATCAAAATATAATACTAATGTGGATGTTGTTTTAAAGTACTGTAAATCAAGTGTTTATACAGCGAGTGTCCCTGTCAGTCTGGCAAACGTTAAGCTCAAAATGTGTGAGTGAGGTTGTGGTACACACTATAGATGCTGGGAAAGCACAGTTTTAATACGATCTGGGTTGTTGGAAAAAAGTGAACCTTTTCTTTAACCTTGGGCCTGTCTAATGTTGTTGACAGCTCTAGACAGCTACTAACTGTTATCAGATGGTTCCTTTGACAACGCAGCATAGCCAGACATCTCTAGTTCGTTCTAGCCATTCTGTCACTTTGCACATGCCAAGGCAGCCCAGCCACAGCTCAGGCAGCAAAGTGAAGGTAAGACTATCTGGAGAGGAGTGGCATCTTTACCACCTTCTGCTGGAACCATTTTCCCCTCATTAAGACTCGAAGAAGTGTTTTTCTACCGATAAGGTTTATTTGGAAAGGTACTGTCATAAGGCTTGCTATTGGTCCATGTTCTATGACCATAGAACTGCAGTATATACGCTACGACTCACTCTAGGCAAACAGACATAATAAACATAAGTACACTGACATAGACTTATCGTATGTAGGGCCACCATAATAGATCCTGCTATTCAATACAAAAGAAACAACTATCAAGAAAAACGTGTGTGCTTCATGACTCATTAATAGATTCATAAAGTCAATATTTTTTCCCATCTCTAAATGTTTTTTTTTTTTTCTAGATGGGCTGTAGTTGGCTGATTTTCCCATACATAATTCACATTGGATATCCACAAAAATTGTGAGGTTAATATTTATGATTAATACCTTTATTATAGAGGGGACTTCTAAAGGTTAGTGTGAGATACGCCCTTAACTGGGTCTGTTATTCACATAAACTGTTTCTCCATTGAAGTGTGTTTTTCGTCCAGTACATGTGATCGTACTTGTTGTTAGTTGACTTCCCCTGATGCCAGCTGCTGCCATTCAAAGCCTCCTCACAGTGGCACAGACCCCAACACCCCCTCCCATCCCCCGAAACACTGTGGCACATCACGCATACATGTTTCACCCCCTGGTGGTCTTGAATGGCACTGGGTCCACACACACACACACACATACACACACACATGCTGCAGTGGACTGATGGAGTACAAGTTGCTAGGACGACTGCAACCAGCCAAGGGAACACTTGACTATAGAGAGCAGCAGGTCTCTGCTTCCTTGGCTGATTGAACCCTGCCGTCATATAAGTTAAGATTCCAATTAATATTAATGAATGTACATAAAAGCTTCATTAAACATTCAGGTTCGTCTTAAAAGGTACATTCCTTGGTCACATTATATGGAAGTGCCACCAGAACCCCAGATGTCTGTGCCAGCACACTGTTGTGAATTGTGTGCCATAAAACACTCTTATCATATCTAAGTTTGCCAATCAGAGATATGCTGTTATATTTCTTGATCCTTTCATTAACAGACCAATTGGCAAAACTGGAACTAATTTGATAGACTATCCCCTTGATTCAACCAGGCGCGTGTGCGGCATGTGCGTTGCCCCGCTCTAGTCAATGCTTGTGTTTTCACAAGACGCATGCGTTTTGGAAGCATCCCAGAAGTGTCTCTTCACTCTGCTTCGCTAAAAATAGGCATTGTGTCTATATTCTTGATGCTGCCTCCAGGACGTGCAGTTACAATATAAAATACAATAGAAATCGTGTGCAAAACTAAGATCATATTTCACATCAGTACATCAGTGGCAGGAGGCCATAAGTGAGAAGGATTTGACATGGACGATGAGAGGTTCATTTTAAACGTTGAGAAAAATAGTCATAGCCTATGACACCACAACTCCTTTTTATAAGGACAATTCCAGAAAGAAAAAGGTGTGGATTTTATGCAGTTATGCAGTTTTATGCAGTTTTATGCAGTTTTGGTAGTGAAAATGAGTAGCCGACTAATGATCGTCCTTAAAAAGGAAGTCAATGTCGGACAGGCAAAGTCGTTTTGTTGACCTCGCCAAAACAACTGCCTCGCAGAGCTCCGCTTATGAAATGCTACCGGTAGAAGTTGACGTCTCCAGAGGACGGAACAAGCCTGCGTCGGAGCCGGAATGAAGCGCACATACGCGCCTGGTGGAATCCCGGCATAAATGTTCAGCGTGTGACACAGGTTATAGTACTTCCAGTGAAGCTCTTGAAGTCAAAAGCGCTTGACAGAATCCAGACGCTGCAGTGAAGTGAAAACATCTTAAAATTATCTTTCTGTCTTTCTCTCCCTCTCCCTCTTTCTCTGTCAAGTTCAAACCCATCATTACATTTGCTCACACACCACCCAGAAACCTTCATGTAGGAAAAGTTGTTGTTGTTGTTTTGTTTGTTTGTGTGTTTTCTTCCTCATGCTTTGCTTGTACCCTTTTTGAGTAATGCAGCTGCTAGCCTAGGCTAGGGTCTCTCGTGATTGCTCTCCTCCAGCCGTGTTGCTAGTCTTTATGTTATTCTGGTTTGTCCCTTCTTACCCTGCTGTCTTCTAGCTGGACTCAAGGGTAAGTGCTTCCCTGATAGCCGGCACAGCTCAGATAATCCCCGCCGATTATCTGACAAATGCAACGTGCTTTCTTTCTCTCTCTTTCCCCCTTTCTCCTCCCAAGTCTCGCTTCATGTCTTAGATATTAGTTGACTTTTTTTGTGCTTTTTTGACAACCTCCATTTTGAGGATCCAAATGATAGAATTCATTCTTGCCAATTTCAGGATGCATGTATTGTTATTAGTAGATTTATGTTTTGATTCAGCAATCGTAGACATTTACTTAGTTATAATTGCATAATTGCCTTCTCTCTTAATTCATATTGGTGACAGGACCCCTCAGGGTAAAGCACTAAAAATCTATATAAAAATAAATATAAACAAAGAATGTTTGATTATTTTTAAATCCAATTCAATTATTAATTATATTTTATGAATAGGCTTTTATTTAGGCATGGCCTACAGTTATACAAGGGTAATGCATTTAGTCATGGCATAAATACCTTCAGCAGTTTGTGAAGCAGTGAAACATTTAATTTTATCTTTGGGCAGATTGCTTTACCTCTGAGGGCTCAAATGCTTTTATTTATTTTCCTTTTGTCTTCTCATCACAAGAGTTGGCAAATATGTATGCGGAGTATTCTGAATGCCAAAGACAAGAGGTAGCTAACGCCACCCCTTCCATTAAAATACTCCGGACCATCCCTCCCTGAGTAGATGGGCTTGTAGATCGAGGCTAGACCAGCTGTCCCCTCCAAATGAGAGAGATCCATTTAAAATAATTTTGACTGCCCTTTGCCTGAATAGGAGAACACCTATGCCATGTGTTCATTACGTTAATGGATTTACAGGATGTGTTATTATTTCTTTTTTTTACCATCTCCCCAGAGAATGATACAGTTTTGCCTCTGTCGGCTTCATGCTATATACCCATGTACTTGCACCAAGTTGTATTGCTACCCTATTAGAGTACTCCAGTAGTGGTATGCCTGTTAGTGTGCTCTGTAGAGTTCATGAATACACTGCAACATATTCAAGTATTGTCAACTTGCAAATGCGTAGAGAAAAAAAAGAAAAAATATCCACAATTGTAAATGGCTCTGCAGATGTGCATGACATTCAAGCACAATGAAAGGTCACACTGTACAGCATGTATAGTCTATAAATGTATGCCAAAGAACTTGCATATTCAGGTTTATTATCTGCCTTTATTACACAATGTTAGTATGTTGACATGATAATATAGTGTTGATAATGCTATCATAGGTATCATAGCTATCATAAGTAATATATTTTCACGTGAAACTTTATGTTCCCATTTTAAAAACGCAAAGAAGACATCGCCCACTCTTTCATATACTTCAGTCATGATCATTCCCTCTTTGGATGTTCCCTCATCGCCCCAGCCAAACCTTCATACCCATCAAATGTCCCCTTTTCTAACCAAGCCCACAAGAGCATTGTCAATGTGGGCACATTTTTCTGGCCACTTTCTTGTGTATTCTTCCACCTACCGGATCTTCCTTCTATCCTGTATGTTTTCATCCAGTACTGCGCACAGCTAATCACTATCTTCTCTGACATTTTGAAGGCCTGTGTGTTTAATGTTTACCTTTTGCTGTCTTGTCCTCTAGTCAGTCACTTTTCCTGGCCAACATATACCCCATTCCTTATAGCAAGAGACAGTGAATGTAGCCTATATATTGACCAGTAGAGCACTTCTCACTGCCCTGGAGGCAGATTGTGTTGACAGTTGGGCTCTATTTGGTACCCCTAACCTGTCAAGCATAGCCCTATATTTAACACCTTTAACCCCCAAATTGCCATCACTCATCTCAGTGCCGCACAGACATGACACCTGTCACTCAGACAGAGGACAGTAAATGCATCCTCTCTCAATTTTGAGTCACCCTTGTTCCAATCATTTTACCATTGACTGCTTATTTATTATTGTTAATTCCAAAAGATAGATAAATACTTTATGGTGAATGTTGCAAATGTTGTCAACTGCATCCCTCCCTCTATTAGATACATGTTTCATGAAAACACAATATTTCATGATTTATTTCATTATCTATTTGTTTTGTTGTTTTTTTATTTATTTGCCAAATATTGTAGTGTTATTGAGGCACTCTTGCCACATGCTAAATTAAGCATTTACAGTATTCACAAAAATGATATTGAAAATAAGCGAATACACATTACAGGAAGCAGAGAAAAATAATGATGCACTTACTTACTGTTTAATGAATGATTCATATTCCGATAAATCTAAACCCACTCCTATTTGCCTTTTTTGACCCAGCGCACACTCCAAAAATGAGTGACATTCACCAATCACGAATGGCAGAATCTATTGAACACATTGAAATGAATGAATGAATCTATTTATAACTCTTACCAGCTCCCTGCGTAACATTGCTTTTATTTGTAGAGATATGCATTGCCCCTGTAAAACATTGTCAAGAGTGACACAAATGAATGCATGCATGCACATACAGTATATTGTAATGCACCTGCCCTACTGAGCTAATCTTGAAATCAGCTGGATGTCATCCCTCAACACATCAGGCCTAGTTATTGTCTGACACAATGCAAGTTGACAATGTAGGCTGTAATTGTTTATAATTTGCCCTACTGTAGAAGTAGCCACAGTTCCCTTGTGTTGCTGTGCAGTAACACACATAGACTTGCTCTGTGCCTGACCTTACTGATCTTTCCTCTGAATCATGTCCTTTTCTTGTACTATTGACCGGATAGACGCGGACAGGGCTCAGAAACATGGCATGGATGAGTTTATCTCCGCTAATCCCTGTAGCTTTGACCACGCCTCGCTGTTTGAAATGGTACAGCGGCTGACTCTGGACCACAGGCTCAATGACACCTTCTGCTGCCTGGTAAGTGGCGCTAACAGTTAAAGCTGCATATGAGCAGCATTCTATTTGAACATATTAACGTTTAATTATAAAATAAAATAAATGTATTTATTTAGTTATTTCCTGCCAATGTATGGCCAATACTGCCATAAAGGAAGGGCTAATAACAAGAGCTTCTAACCATGACCAGATGAGGCAGGCCCCTTCTGGACAAATGAGTCCACACACTTGATTAGTACTTCTTTGCGGTGCGCAGGGATGGTTCAGCCCGGGACAGGTGTTTGTCCTGGACGAGTACTGTGCCCGGAATGGGGTCCGAGGTTGTCACAGACATCTCTGCTATCTCCGGGACCTACTGGAGAGAGCGAACAACGGAGCGATGATTGACCCCACTCTTCTACATTACAGCTTCGCTTTTTGTGCCTCCCATGTTCACGGGAACAGGTGTGCTTTAGTCCCATTTGCAATGTGTGGCGCTAACACTGGTTAACCACTATGCTAACTGACACTGGTTAACCAGTATGCTAATACTGTACCTGTGTGGTTGGTTAGAGCTGGTTGCAGGACATATATCTGTATATGTTATGAGATCATGGTATAATCACTTCCATTATAGCACCCTCAGAGCCCAAATATCTGCTATAGCTCATGGTTGATTTGGGAAACCACACAGCCACTCAGCACTAAGGCGTGGGATTCAAACCACAACAGGGCTGCAGCAGGTTTGAACACCAAGGGAAATTCCAGACACAGATTTATGAGGGTCCCCAATAACCTCCCATGTGTCTTGTGAAATGGTGTGACCATCCAACATATTCTATTTTTTCTGTTAACTTTCTGTTTTTAACTTTGATCATTGTTTTTGTCATCTGTTTTGTGTGTGTGCGTGTGCGTGTGTGTGTGTGTGTGTGCATGATGTTAACTATATTTACGAATATATTTATATATAATTTGTATTATTTCCTTTTTTCCTTTTTATTTTATCCTTTGTTGTCATAGTCTCACTTCATCCATGCAATTCAACATCCAATGCACCCTCCAAAGTCTAGAGAGGTCAGAGGTTACTAGGGGTCGTGAGAACCCATTGTCCCCAAACATCTCTTAAAACTCAGAACCTGGCACTGGCTGTATAAAGGCACACAAAGTTAGAAAGGATTCTAAATGTCTGCTCATCCAAGAGCTATACAGGTGAGACTTTATTTGATGTCTACAAAATGGAACGCAGGATAAACATTCAAAACACAAGATGTTCTCTATGGGTTAACTCATGTATTTTTGGAATGCATTTCTTAGGCCAGACGGGTTGAGCACTGTAAAAGTGGAGGAGAAGGAACGCTTTGAAGAAATCAAAGAGCGGTTGCGTGTGATACTGGAAAACCAGATTATCCATTTCAGGTGATTATTGCTAGGATTTCTCATGTCTTACATTTTGACGATGTCTAATTTAATTGTGGTACATTTTACGTTGTAGATACTGTTTCCCCTTTGGTCGTCCTGAGGGGGCATTAAAGGCCACTTTATCATTGCTTGAGAGGGTTTGTAAAATAACTTTCTAGAGTCCATGCATAAAATTATACAAAAAATATAAGGCATTACTTCACAACTCCATTTCCTTTAGGTCTTGATGAAAGATATTGTGACCCCTGTTCCACAAGAAGATGTGAAAGGAGTGATCCGCAAATGTTTGGAGCAAGCTGCTCAGATGAACTACCAGCGGATTACAGAATATGCTAAACTTGAAGGTAATCACAGATGCTTGCTGACGACACAACTAACAGTTGGGAAACGACAGCCACTAAATTTCTGCTGGGGAGAATTGGTGTAGAACTGGCCTTTGTTTCTGACCTACCAGAATTGTAGAACTTTGGCATTTGGTGGGGACATGTATTCCACTGTTTGTATGGATAATTTAATTTCTTTGTTACTTGGTATAGCATGTTGATTGTAGTCAGGGATAAGGCTCATTGTTAAAGGCAAACATTAGCCCTATGTTTTTGTTATAAGGCATTATATTTCACCATGCATAAAGTATTTACAGTAGACAAGATGATTGATTCTGCACCCTATATATGTGTGTATCCCAGATAATTTGTAACATCCCAGATTATCTGTGACAGGTTGTCGGTTGTCACTTTTTCTGTTTCACGGTCCAATAACTCTCTCCTTTGTTACAGGCCTGCTTTAGCTCTGTGGTGTTCTGTAGGTCAAGTTGGCTTTTGTGTAGAGGTGTGTGAGTAAAAATGCATTCAAATCCAAAGCCCTGAAAGCTGTTGATGTGCTGGTTTCTCATTGTGCCTTACCTATCCAAGTTGTTAAACAACCTGGCCTCCGGCATACCCTAGAAAGACGGAACCATTAGTCTGGCTTTACTGAATGTTCTCTCTGGTGCAAATCTTTCCGTCGATGCAATCTCCTATTCCCTTCTTAGCCTGACTGATTCCACCAGCTAACGCAACCCCTTACCTTTGTTTACAACTACTTGTCACCTCTGTCTTATCTTTATTCCTTAAGACCACTGTCTTTCTCTCTTTGTTTTTCCCCTTCCTCTGTAGCTGTTGGCTTCGCCACAGTTCACGCTTTATGCAGGCCCTCTGTGATAAGCGGCTTTTGAGTGAAAGCAAAAGGAATGCGGGGTTGAAACATCCACCCAGCATTGGTCACCTGCATGTGCTTTCAGATGTATTGACAAGGTCTTTCTTTATTGGCATGGATTACTTACTGAACCTCGCTATGAAATAAAAGAGGGTAACTTACACTTACCTGCAGTAGAGAGCTTGAATCCCACTTAAATCACACGCCTCCTAGCATTTTCCTCCTTCATTAGCTTGCATAAAATGCCCATTTATATCTCCCGTAGGAAATCATGTCACCCAAACATGCATATTGCTGCTATGCAATAAGCTCGGTGCTAATGAGAAACTAATGGTCTTAAGGCTGTGAGCTACGTTATCCACACTGCTGGCAACATTAAAGGAATGTGATTCATCTCGGCTCAATCTAGTTTTCTACATTCCAGACAGCTAGCTTCTCATTAGCAACAGGCTAAGTAGTCGTCTAAGGCTTCCAAATGTATAATGATGGCAGGCCTATCATCTGAGCCTTCAAAGTTCTACACAGAATTATACAACACAGATAATACATTGTTATAGGACATGTGGATGGGAATTGTATGCAAGCAGCAGGGGCTTCAAATGCTAAGAGATGTGTTGATGTGTCTCCATCTCTCTAGTTGTGGCAGTGGAACAGCCATTAAAGAATGTTGTATCACCACAGTGGTTTATGCCTGGAAAGAAATCCCTTAGGATGCTAAGGAGGATGCTAAGGTGTTCAGCCTTACTATCTTGCCATGTCATACGACTTGACCCCCTCCCCCCACACACACTTGTGATGAGCTGGTGTCAAAGAAAGCCTAGTCAATGTGATGTCTATATGGGGCCTCCTGCCAAACCCAACAATTCAGCATTCACCCGGACAGCCCTCTTCCAATCCCATCAGCCTTTGACCTCCAGCATTACCACATCTGACCCCACCCTCTTGCATGCCCACCCTCTTTTATAGGGAAAAAGAGGGAAATGTATGAGCACCCTGTCTACTGCTTGGCGTCACAAGTGATGGATTTAACCATCCGTGAGTACCTTCACCCCCTCCCTCTGTCTGTTTAAGCATCCCTTCACCTCATCACCCCCCTATGCCTCTCCTCTGAGACATCCTTACCATAATTCTATTTACACCTGTGGCTCTTGTCTGTCAGAGTGAGTGGGCTACAGACGGGAGATTGGAGCACCGTCGCCGAATCAATCAGGACATGAGTGTGTGGCCTGCTGTGTAGTAGAGCTTCTTTGTTTTGGTTGGATACCCATTACCTTCAACTTGAATGCATTTTTACACTGCTTACATTGTTACTGCCTCCGGCGGTCATCTGGTGTGGTCGTGTGTCAATGCTGTGGTCTGCAGGACAGGACAGGTATGCTTGTGCTCTGAAGACAGAGACGTTCTCCAGAGTAGGGCAGATAGAGGAGGGTGTGCATTCAACCGTGTCTTGCTTAAGTTTAACTCAAGTCTTGTCATGTTCTGTCGTCCTGTCTCCCAGCCTGGCGGCTGTCCGACGTGTTTCTTGGTGGTCTAACTTTTGTCTGTTTGTTGGAAAACATCTTGTTATCACTGTATCATGTCTGATGTTTCACAGGCTACTGTTTAGTGTCCTTTTTCTTAATGTGTGTCTGTGTGATGTTCGGCTGTCGCCTAGAAACCACTCTCCCGGGAGCGGAAAACTTTCTGGCAGATTCTCTCAAAGGGTCATGTGATGCGATGAGTAACATCTGAGCTGTCCTTTGTAACTCGTAAACATCGCTCGAATGTGTCAAATCTAAATATCTCCTGTTTATCTTCTCTCTCTCTTTTTCTCGCCCAAGTTGAGAAAGGTCAAAAGGATCAAAAGGATCCAGGTGAACCCATGTTTAACTTGTGGCCGCGCCACAGCCCACATGCAAGCTCATGTATAATACATGCATAACACACGCACACACGCGTTACATTACACTACATTTAAATATGCATGCAGCATTAAGTCTAAGCACATTTACTGACACACTGAAGCTTTCAGATGTTTTGGCATGCAAACAAGCCTTCTGTTAAGAGAAACCTTTGCTGAGCTTGTATTACTTTATATCCGTACAAATGTGGTGACACAGGTCACATTACTTCATCATTCCATGTATTTATTTACCTAATTTGCAGTTAGGTAATAACCTGTGGCATCTTGAAGAATATTACTCAATTATTCACTTGTATGTTGAATAATTGATGCATGACAGTAAAGCAATACAATATCATACTGTGTATAAATGATATATGTGTTGACATAAATCAAAACAAAACTACCACAACCCCCCAAATTATCATTATTATTGCCTCAATCATTACACTGCAGAATAAAAGACTATGCTTGACCACATAAAAGTGTAATTACATAATTAATAATATATTGTTAGTCACATAACTGAAATGAACCTAATTCATTAACCTAATTCACTAACTATGAGTGCAATTCATAGCCCTGGAACATATTACAGTACTTATAGAGTATAGCTATAACTAATGCAATCGCTTGTAATAGTCGCTATTGTATCATAGCTACTACTAAATTGTTTCATATATCTTCTCAATGTACCTCCTGCTGACTTCATGGACAATAGTGTTCCATTTAGACCTGTTGTTAATGGTCTGCCTTCCAGGCAAAGACATTGCTTCAGAGCCTGATAATACAAATACCTCTGAAGAAATTAACCAAAGAGCATCCTACACCCTTACAGTACAGTAGTTTGCACACGCCACCTGAACAAACAACGCAGAACAAGCTTGTCTGCTAGGGCCCATCTCCAAATATTAAATAGCAGAAAAATACATTTCTAAATCGATGTTTTTTTTAATTACATTTGTTTTATGTACAGTATGTCTAATTTGAAATGTATGTAGCCATTCAGTTTGTGTTCAATTACCATTGTTTCACATGAGCTGTAATGTTCGAACAAACTCATTTCACAACATTGAACTGTCTACCATATCATCTTCAATCAGGTCAAATGCAGTAGGTTACTTTTAGTTTTCACATTTTAGTATTATATATACAGCATAGTCTTCACTACTACTCTATCTTCACGATGAGGACAGAAACAGCTATTAGTGGACAGCACTTGCAGACCAACTTGCACTATAATAATATGTATTACTAAATATATTATTGTATACATACACTATATAATAATAGTTATTAAAATAACCTTTTATTTTATAAAACAAATTTGAAACACACTTTAACAGAATATTAAAGAATATAGAATAGCAGTAAAATAGCCAAATAGGATTTGCATTTGCTTTACAAAAAGTGAGTCAACGTTAAATTTGACCACATCTCCCATAATAGTTTATGCATTTTATTCACTTAAATAATAACAAAATAAAAAATGTTAAACTGTAAAGCATGTACAAAAAAGATCCCTTGATAATTGATGATACATGAAGAAATTATAGAATATTTTCACAATGTGTATTGTGTGACTAATCTGCTGTTTCTGCCCATATGCCACATCAAAGCTCCTCGTACAGAGAAGTCACATCTTTTCACAATGTGCATGCGTTTCATGACACGTGTACAGCACTGCCTGACATTAGCCGACACAGAGGGCAAGCAAGTTAACCAGAAACATTTGCTTGTGGCTGTGAGTTTGGTGTGCACACCTAGTTTAAGCAATGTCTTTCTACATAATTGGACATGTAGTAAACACATATCCAATCAAGAGGATCTCCTCAACATGAAGGATAGCTGTGGTAACCTTGGCTGTGCTTGACTAACCATCCATTCCCCACCCCTTGTCCTTCTGTCTCAGAGAACGCAGGGCGCTTAGTCACACCTGCCAAAAAGCTGGAGGAAACTATCCGCCTGGCTGAGTTAGTCATAGAGGTCCTACAACAGAACCAGGAACATCATGCAGAGGTGAGTGGGAACCCCCTCTCCTCTCGTCAGATCACCCATCCGCCCCTGCCCAAAGTCACACTCCTATCCACACCTTATGGTCTATTGCACGTCAATGAAGCTGCCATCATATAGATAAGATAGCTAAGAAGGACCACTTTGAATATGTGTAGTTAAAACAAGGAGTGGCCAACCTACTGTATGGTGACATACTGTAATACAATGCACCATCTTTGAGGAGAGACTGATAACATACAAGTGCATGCAGTCCCCTCACCGTATTCATAATCCATCGCTTAGTGCTGCAGTGTTACATTAACCATTGGCTACCATGAATGAATAGGGTTTTGTTGTTTTTGGATTCATTCAGTAAAATATAGTGAAGCTACAGCAATATAGGTGTTTAGCTTACTTATCTTACTTCTCTTACTTACTTAAGTTTTTTAATTATAAATTCATTACAGTGTAATACGCAATCTCTTGATATATTGTATTGCTGTAAGTCATAAATACTAAATGGGTTCTCTGATAATATATTGCTTCTTCTTTTGTAGCCGCAAATAGAACAATAGAATAGTATCTTGCTAAACTGCGTATGCTATGAAAACATATAAACTGTGAACCAGAAAAGTTATTATGGTAGTTATGGTGGTTGACTCCCACCCGAAAGGTTGTGGGTTTGATCCCCAAAGAGCCTGGCCTACCTGTGAGCATCCTAGAGCAAGACGTCCTAACCCCTGCCTCTTCCTTACTACTTGTGATCCTATTCACTGTAAGTGGTTTAGGATGCAAGGACCTGCTAAATGACCTGATTGTAAAGTGACAGCATGTTAAGCATGTACAGATGTGTGTAGGTGATCCTAGCATTTGCATATGAAGCAGATTTATTGTATCTCTCTGAATATGCTTGACAGGCGGCAGTCACAAGTTCTGGAGATCAATCGGTACAGTATTATTATTTCTCTTTCTTTTTCAGTCCCCATCACAAAGCTCCTTGTATCGCATGTGCGCCTCTTAGCCAAGAGGCACCCACTAGGCAGAAACCAAACACAACGATTCTAAGCATACGTAATGAGATGAGCCAATATGATGAGATTTCAAAACACTATAGCTTTCACAACATATTGTGACCATATAGCATGTTCATTGGGCCATAAATATATTCCGTTCTCCCCACAAGCATGCAGAACAATTCCCAACGTACTGTGCTGTCTGCTCCATGTGAATCTGTAGAGGTTTGATCTCGCCATCCAGTGGTTAAGTTCAGGAATGACGGTTTCTCCAGCTATATTTCCCTCTTCTTCCATCTTCCTGCTGCCTATAGTCTTAATGTGGACTGTATGTAACCCTAGAGAGAAGCCCAAATGCCTCAACGATACATTACTGTTCTGTACATCTTCCTGTGTCCTCACTGTTTATATGAATGGTGACTGTCCAAACAGGGAAAAGAGGTATGTAGTGAAAGTTTAATGGGACTCCCCAACCCCTTAATGGTTTGTGCATGTGTAGTAGATAGCATACCCTCCTCCCAGTGGTAGCCCAGTATGTCATGACTGCTGCTTTGAGACAGCCCTATGGCCTGTCTTGGGTCTGCTATACCGTAGAGTCTGGGGTCTGTGTGTCCCCCTCCCCATCATCAAAGGTCGGAGGCGTCACTTGCCTGTCTACCTTTGGTTGTTTGTCCCACGCTTGCCTGGTTGAAGTCTTCTCTGGTCCCTCCCTGGTAGCCTAGCCTTGGGGGGGGGGGGGGGGGGGGGGGGGGGGGGGGGGGGGGG
>JAODUH010000514.1:0-20009 GCA_027564835.1 Typhlichthys subterraneus | reverse complement strand
TAGCCTAGCCTACCCCCCCCACCCCCCACCCCCCCCCCCACACACACACACACACACATACACACACACACAACCACCTTTATTGCACATTGTCTCTCGTTGAATGTGATGGCGGAGAAAGCTTTGTTTGCTGCCTGTTGCTCTAACTGTAGATATCCAGCTTTGTATACGTTGGGAGCAGGCAGGTAAGTAAACAGGTAAGTACGTTTCTAGCCTGGCGGTAAAGCACTTTAGGCGATTAACTGAAATTGAATCTTGAAACAAAGCATGTGGCATAATGTGAAATGATTCACGTCCACTTCTCTGGTAAATCTGGCAGCGTGTTCATTTTGAATGACAAGCAAAATGGCAAACCCCAGACTGCTAGCAAAACGACAGCTCAGGTTGAGGGTGAACACATTCAAAAGTGTGTATCTTGACTACAGTATATTTGATGTACCTGTGTAGTCGCACTAGAAGACCAGAGATGCTGTTTGCTGCAGTCTTTGGTGGGCCTAGTGACAGATGCTGAACTGCATGAGTCACATTCACATCTAGCGGGTAAACTGGTATGTTGATGATGTGAATGATGGAGCCCTCATCTCTTAGCTTGAGAGACAAGCATGCAGGGAGTGCCAGAGATGCATGAGAAAAGCAAAACTCCCTTTGATTATACAAAATGATGATTTTGAATTTACTGTCTGTTGAATTCCTGAAGTTGCCTCAAGTTTAGAATTGAAATTTAAGGAACCTTCCTGGAAGGAAATAAAATAACTTACACCGAAATATAAATATATGACTATAGTTTAATAAGTACCACACACACACAGTGTCTAGCCCATGTATCGTACAGAAAGCAGTTCATGTGCAACCAAACATTCAAACATAGGGACAGTAGGGCCTATTTATATATGATATACACACACTTGGTACAGAGTGTATAATATCGGCCAGGGCTGTTAACATATGGCAAGACACAGTAGAGTTGTGTTTCTCTTCACGCCTCCTGGTCTCTGCTCATCTACCTAGGCCTTCGCCTGGTGGACAGACCTCATGGTGGAGCACGCTGAGAACTTTCTGGCTCTCTACGCTGTGGACATGGATGCTGCGCTGGAGATCCAGTCTCCGGAGAGCTGGGACAGCTTCCCTCTCTTCCAACTGCTCAACGACTTCCTCCGGACCGACTGTACGCTTCCACTGCCCCAGTCTCCAATAACCCTTCAACCCCTGCCTCATGTTATTCACGGTTAAAGCTTTGCACACAACCAGGTCCACAGGGTGATCAGACCGACAAGCACACACTGTGCCATAAAGCACACCAAGCCAACAGCTATTGTTTATTTCCTGGCCTTTTTCCATCCAGATATATTAAATGGAAAATTTACGTTTGAGGTTTTCATGTGTATTTCTTGTTATTTTATGAATTATAGTTTCTATTGTTACATAATTATATTATTTATCTATGTGTTTATTTGACGTTATAGCTCTCCCAGTTTATTTCTAGCTCTTTTATGCCCTTATGATAAAGAAAACCAAATATATAACATATATAATAGAAGAATTGCTAGTTCTGTGATTGATTTTTGAGCATTGTCCCATTCACAAATTTTCTACACATCATTTTGCATATGCTTGATTAGTACTCCATGTGTTTTGTATATGACTTATATGTTATATACAAAACATATTAATATATTTATATGATACATAGGCCTACAGTATTGCATGTGTCATACTGACGGTTTTATATTTAAACAACAAATTCTCTGCTCTCTCCCTCTCTCTTTTCTCTTTCCATTACAGATCATCTTTGCAATGGAAAGTTCCACAAACACCTCCAGGACCTGTACGCTCCTCTGGTGGTTAGATATGTGGATCTGATGGAGTCAGCAATCGCACAGTCAATTCACAGGGGCTTTGAGCGCGAGTCATGGGAGCCTGTAAAGTAAGGCGCCTTCTTATTAGCTGAGCTGACGGCTGCTGGAGAAGCAATGCTTTGATCCTGATCACACAGACTGCTAGCTGGTGAAACAAAGCACAGATGGTGGTCTCTCATAGCATTCCTTCTGTGTCTTACTGTCAGACACTCATATAGGTTATACAAATAACCTTAAGCCATTTATGAATAATAATCTGAATACTCTTTTTTTTTTTTCCCTAAGAACGGCAATGTGTATGTTTTTAATATCCATGGATGACTGAAGGACATCTAACTAATTTATTTCATATGCACTGGGTTTGTCAGGCTAAGGCAACACCTAATATACCTACAGTATGGTTTTAGTTTTGTGGATGCTCGTAGTGTGTGCTATTAAATGAGAGAAGAAGAAGGAATCTATTTGGTTATGTTGCAGAACTGTACTTTTTCATTCTTAATATGCTTGTTTATTTCCCACGGCTTTAACACTTTTAAGTTTGCATTATCTATTCAAAAAGCTATCTACTCATAGAGTAAACAAATTAGTTTTGTCTCAGGTTATGTATTCCTGATTATGTTATATTACTTTTCTTTGTCCTTTCACCACATTTGATACTCTATGTGTGTCTCTTAAGTCAAGCCTATTTTATGTAGGTCTTTATGTATACTGTATGTCTCTGACAAGTATCGTTAAGTATTGTTTGTGTGCCTTGTTTATGTCCTCACCTATTTTCAGATTTTGTTATATTTATGATGAGTGTTACATGGCTTTCTGCTGCTCCCACATTGCCACTGTTATGGATTCTTTTTTCTTTTTGTCTGTCTTTTCTGCAGGAGTTTAACAAGTAATCTGCCCAATGTGAATCTACCAAATGTGAACCTCCAAATTCCCAAAGTACCAAATCTGCCAGTGCCAGTAGCAGGACTATCAGTTAACCTTCCACAAATGCCTAGCTTTTCCACCCCGTCATGGATGGCTGCTATATATGACTCTGAGTGTGTATTCAAGCTCACCTTAGAATAATTACACAATCGGAGACCCTCTTGGTATGAAGATGTGCCTGTTAAATACATCGAGTCAAATCTGATATGGTTCCAGCTTTTTGCGGGAAACAGTTCAATTGTATAAATAGACTATGGTGTTGATATTGTTCATGTCATGTTCATGCCAAGAGCTCTCTGGCAGTGTTAGAGTAGATGGGGGTCTGCTTCTAAAATGAGATGCTAAGACCCTCTCATTTGCTTCAACATGCATGCGGTTGAGTTGAGGCACAAAGATGCCAGCAAAATTCAAGTGTATTCATTAGAGGCTATATGGGGGGTTCTTGTGCCCAGTGGAGACCCAGTTTCAGAAACATTGCAACACTTTTGTCAAGCTCTTTTTCTGCTCAAAATGTTGCTCTCAAGCATGGCCTTTGATTGACAACATCAAACATGACAATTTAGCATAAATGGTAGCACATCTATTAACAATACGGTGGTCCCCTCAGAAAGGTTTGCATGATGTTTATTCAGTCCAGGGCCCCCCAACAGCCTGGTGACATGGGTGTTGAGGGAGGGCCTGTGATGTTGCTAGTACCAATTTGCTGCAGCCTACAGAAAGCTATTTGGAGATAGGCTCTTTTAAAGCAAACCATCCAGTTGTCCACGCCCTGCCTCACTTCTCCATTTCACATTGCTTTGCCTTGATACAGTGTGATCTGACTTGACCTGCATGTGCCCATGGAAATAACCATGCCTGCACTGGCATGCTTATTTCCCCCATACACTGACTGTCTCAAGGACACTCTGATGGTCAGGCCAGTCAGTATATGGTCAGAGTACAAACAAACAGCAACATGAAGCAGGTGTGTTGAGGAACACCATCTTCCTCTACACCCCCCACCCCTCCTCCACTAAGTCAACTCTTGGTGAGCCACGACCTCTGACCTGTGTGTGTGTGTGTGTGTGTGTGTGTGTGTGTGTGTGTGTGTGTATGTGTGTGTTGGATGGCAGCAACGGTTCTGGGACATCAGAAGATCTCTTCTGGAAGCTGGATGCCCTGCAGACCTTCATCAGGGACCTGCACTGGCCTGAAGAGGAGTTTGCCAAACACCTGGAGAACCGCATCAAGCTCATGTCCAGCGATATGATCGAGAGCTGCGTTAAGCGGTGAGTGTGTGTGTGTGTGTGTGTGTGGGGGGAGTTTATTGATACAAAAGATGATGTATAATATACACAAGCAAGCACCATAATACTTGATTTACTTTATATTTGTTCTGATATTGTGCAGTTATAAATTCCAAATTAAATGAATTGTATTTTAATCTTGATTCTTTAATCAAATAAATAAAATATAAATGTGGTTTAATTATTTAATTGTTGAGGTTTACTCCTAGATTAAATTTCTCCCCAGCTTGCTATGTGTCTTTACTCAAGGTGAATTAATTAATCTATTTCACAGCAAGCAACCTGGTGTGGTCATGTTTCAATGTGTGGATCCACGGATACAAAGAGGCACATCCAGTAACAGTTCTGTCTTCACAGCACTAGGATGGCGTTTGAGTCCAAGCTGGCAAAGAGCAGCCGATCCACGGACTTCCGCATTTCCCCAGCAATATGCACCATGTTCAACGTGATGGTTGATGCCAAGGATCAGTCAGCTAAACTGTGTGCCATGGAAATGGGCCAGGAAGTGTGTTCTCTATCCATGAGTCTGGATACATTGTCTTTGTTGTTTTGCTATGAGGAAGCCAATAGCTGTGTTTGTCCATTGTGTTCCAGAAACAGTACCACTCCCAGATAGATGAGCTGATTGAAGAAAGCGTGAAGGATATGATCCAGCTGTTGGTAGCCAAGGTACATTTGCTCCCCCCACTAAAGTATTAGCTATAAATTTACAAGCTGTGGTGGATGAATTCTCTTTCTCACACTGTTCCTCAGTTTGTGGTCATTCTGGAAAGTGTACTGGCTAAGATTTCAAGATATGATGAAGGAACACTCTTCTCTTCATTCCTCTCTTTCACGGTGAGATGACATTGTATTTGTACATCCCTATGTTGGGTCAACTCACATTCTTGATTTGGAATTGCAGACAAAGATCAATGTTACCATGCTCCTGTAGATATCTGTGAATATTTAAGCAGCTTTGCAGAGATTTGCGTAAGCGATATCATTTCTCAGAGATGCCTACAGTTCCCATATGCCCTGTTGCCTCATTGCTAAGAGCTTCCCATAATCTTGATTTGACATTTAGCGTGGTGTAATTGCCATGATCCATCCATTTCACACATTGTTTGTTTGAAATCAAAGTCAATTTAACACTGTCAGTAAGCAAATGGTTTATTTGAAATATCTGCTAACACTATTATGTGGCTGTCTCAGAATGTTACACTAATATTGTTTTAGTTGACCTTCATATTATACCTTTAACATGTACAACGTACGTACAAACTGTCAACTACTTTGACAGTTTGTTTTTCCAATTGCAGGTGAAAGCTGCTTCAAAGTATGTGGATGTACCTGTAAGTTCAAGAAGACCCTAAGACATACCATGCTAGTGTTTGCTGTCTACAGTATGTGTTGAATGTGGCTCTCCTCTTTGTGTCCAGGGATGTGGCAAACAATCAATTCATGTTCTATTAATAGGCCTGACACTGCTGTGTGTGTGTGTGTCCGCAGAAGCCCGGGATGGATGTGGCGGACGGCTATGTGACCTTTGTGCGCCACTCCCAGGACATGCTCCGTGATAAGGTCAATGAGGAGGTGTATATAGAAAGATTATTTGATGTAAGTAAAATGCCGTCCAGACCTCGCCACAATGGGAGGGGGCCTTGCACAGTGTGGCAAAACAACAGGGCAGAGAGTGATAAGTCCCATTTGGAGAGCAGGGAATGTATCGCGGCCCGCCACAAGAGGCCACTCTTGCTCTCTACCTCTTTTTTCCTCTTTTTTTTTGTCTCTGTGTCCTCTCCATGGATGGTAGCTGCTACTCCTTGTACTGGCGTGCATTGATACAATGCTTTTGGACCTTTGTGTATGAAACTGTGATTCTTCCCAAACAAAGAGTTCATAAAAGCAAAACAAAGGATTATATGAAGCGGTGCTCTCTGACCTCAACACAATCCTGCGCACGCCATGCATGCAGTACAAATAATGTATTACAGAGCAATGTCACCACCTTGGCTTTTGGCTTACCGCCAGATGCTAGACACACGGTGATGTAGTGTGGCTTTGACACTCAGCCCTCCCCCACCTGAGAGCTGACAGCATTATTCTCTGGTTATGGGGCTTAGTGTGCGGTCATCTCTAACGTCCTAATACAGTATACTGTAGGTGTAACCCCGTACATTGAGGATGTGTTTCTTCTGGCGAAGCAACATTCAGACCTCTTTTGGAACTTTTCTTGCCAATGCCTGTAGCAGGGTTAAGAGAGCACTGTCTTCATAACACATAATCCTCAGGTGATACATTGGAAGTAATGTGTCCTCCATGTGTGAGTTGACTTCCACCGAGTGCTGTGATGTGCGTGGGCCATGCTGTTTACAAAGCAACTGTACAGCCGGTGTGTGACGGCTTTGTTTCAGAGAGACACTGTGTTGTGCCACTGCATTGTTGTGTCCAGTGTGTGAAAGGGGTAAAAGAGTGCGCTTTAGGTTCACCTCCATGTATATTGGCTGCGGATTTGAGAAGTGTGTGCCCTGTTATCATGTCATGTGTTGGAGATGAGAAGTTTGATTGGTGTTAAAGTGATATTGAACCCATAACGCTCTATTTTCTATACCTTAATATGAAACAGTACACATAACGTTCTGGTTAAAATACAGTATTCAATTTAGTTCTCGTTGTTTTCATTTGTTGTGGCTTCCATTGTATCTCAACATACAGTATATGACACTGCCCAAGAGTAAAGATAAACTGCACACAGGTTACCAGGAAATGCTTTGACTAACATTGTAGTATCATAGGTATGTGTTTGTGAAAAATAATAGTATAAATAGTATATGTTTTTGAGAAATAATGAAAGCCAATTGATGTAGCAGGACAAAATAAATGATGGGATTTGTTCATGAACTACGGCTAGTTTGAATGTTGTGTGTGTAGAATTCTATTGAGGTGAGAGAGATAAAGACTTAAAAGTTAAATATCACTTTAAGTGTGTTTGCTTCAGTCTTTGAGGTCTGCATTGGCTGTATGTGTCACCAGTTACCCTGTGTGGACAATCCCTTGTGGTATTTTTATATCATTAAATCCTTAATTATGTCAAACTGTTCTTAATCATTTAGCCGGCTATGTGTGTTTTTAAATGCTGTAAGAGCATTTTTTAATTTAATTTAATTTTAAGCTTTGATGTCTTCATTACGTCCATCGATTTGCACGCATCTGCAAACAAATCCTCAATGTTGCATAGGCTCTGCTGTTTCTCTGTCTTTTCTGGTTCATTTGAAACTTTCTTTTATTCTTTTACTTTCCCCGATTAACACCATCCCTGCTGTGTCCTCTATTGGAAAAAGTGGCACTTATCTCAAAGCGTTGTGTTGTTTTATCACATTATGTTGATTGGCATGATTTTTAGAGTCAAATAATCTTCCTGTGTACATCTTCTAGCATGACCCTCAGAGTTCTGCTCACATCTACATGCACAATACTTTAGTAATGACCTTGGCGCTTGGCACCTTGGCACCCACTCTGCCACCCACCTACCTTCCAGGTCTGCATGCACTGCATGCTCAACTCGACTGTGAAGTGGACAGGCATCTTGCATATACAGCCTCCATCTAACATCCTTCCAAACATTCACATAGCGTCAATCTGTGAAACAAAGAAGGAACTTCTAGTCTTCAATTTGGACCAACACATTTTAAGAAAAGAAAATAATTTGGCTTCCTGCCTACTCACTCACATGTTTAAAGTTGATCTATTTTTTGAGTATTGGAGGGACTACCGCTGTTTCTATCACTGGCATGTGCTGTTCTCTTATAACTTTGAATCTGGGTCAATCTATATCAAAACATTCCCACATGCAAAGTTGTAACAAGGTATAAGAAAATAGCACCGCTGCTCCCTGCCTGCGAACCATTTATTCACTGTCATGTTTTTACTTTTGCTGGTGAACTCACAACTACACCAGTGAATGATCACGCATTTTAACGGTAGTCACATCTATTTCTTCTTTTCTTCAGATATCAAATTAGCTTTTTCTTTTGTTTCTGCTTAATTTATCTTAATACTTTTCCTTGGATGAGAGTCATGTTTCAGTTTATGATGAGAATATTAAATATTTATATTTGAATATGCTGTATCGCATTAGATGTAGATATATAAGGATGAATATCCATGCACGCAATGAGAACATGTTATAAATGCCTCTCCTATATCCCGCAGAGTGATACATGCAGTTTGTGTGTGGTGGTGCGGTTGGTGTTTATGTGTGTTTATGTGTATTTGTGGGTGTGGGTGGGGTGTCTTTTAAGGTACTACTGTATGAGGTAGCGTTTGTATTATCAACATGTTAGGTCACTATACAACACTAGGTGGAGACAAAAGACAAATTCTGTTTTTGTGCCTCCTCTCTTGAGTGACATTTTTTTAAATTTCACTATATTCTGGTATAAATAATTAGGGAAATCAAGTATATTCAAGAAATCATAAAAATTGTATTATATACTGAGCAAAACAAAATATACCACCACAGGCTGGATCTTGTGTTGGTGATTGTGCCTCCATGCCAACCTGTGTTTTGTCTGATGTGTCTGTCTTGTACAGTACCCGTCAGTTTGTCAGCTGTTTGTAGGCCTTGGATAGGTTTAGTATGTGTTTGTCTTGCGTATGCATGAGTGTGTTTTGCTGGAGAGCGCTTTGTTTGTGTGTGTTGCAGCAATGGTACACTGCCACCATGAACCTACTGGGGATGTGGCTAACAGAACGCATGGATCAACAGCTTCATGTCTACCAGCTCAAAATCCTTATCAGGATTGCCAAGGTAATATTTAAAAACAATACGAAGGTTCTCTAACTCTACAGCTCATTGGTTGAGCTCAGGATTTTGAAAGACAATTGTAATTACAATTCAGTCCGGATAACTGAACACATTTGCTTTGAATTTATGCATGACCATGGTAATTTTTATACTTTGGTAATGATACAGTACATCTGCTCTTATGTACTCATATGTACTGTCTACACATCAGGGAATAATTATGAGGTCACAGGTCAAAGCCACCATTCTATTCTCATATATGCTGGAAGGTTTGATTTATGGTTATTAAAATATAAGGGCTGGCTTTGCACTTATAATGGAGGAGCCTAAAAGTCCTGTAAGATGTTGATAGACGTATGTATTGTAGCTGCAGCTGAGCCAACGCTAACCTTAAAGATGTAGTCAGCGAATATAAGATAATAAACTTTTTTTGTCAAATTCAGCGAATCTCTCCTAACAATCTAATAGATGTCCGTTCTGTGTGTGTGTGCTGCAAACATTATCTGGTGTTCCTACACAGCCCTGCTCTGTAAATGGGAACACAAAGTGGTGCAGACCGCACCACACAACAATATCCTAGCCTTCGCAATGCGGGTCCAATGTGTGGGGCAGAGCTTCTGAGAGAGCACCCTATGGCATTGATGGGAGAGGTGTTTTTCTCACTTTTAAATAGAACTGCTAATTCTGTACCTAACAAAATATCAACCACCAGCTCACGTGAGTGTATGGTTTGAAACACGTTATTCAATATTCTTGATTCTTGAACATTTTTTGGAAAATAAATATCACTTAGTGAACCTTTTAAATGAGATCATCCAGGCACATTTGTAAGTTTTGTGCTCTTTTAGTGAGCCTCAGAACAATACATGGCTATATTGGTTATTGCAAAAAGTTTGTGAAAATGATGTCTAATGAGACTTATTCCTCCCTGTAGAAGAAGTACCGGGACTTTCGCCTGCAGGGGGTGCTAGACTCCACCCTCAACAGTAAAATGTATGATACGGTACGTAACAGACTGACGCTGGAGGAGGCCACCGCGTCCGTGAGGGAGGGGGGCATGCAGGGCATCTCCATGAAGGACAGCGATGAAGAGGATGATGAAGATGACTAGAGCCAGCACTGACACCCTGCTCACCCCCCCATCACACGTTTGACTTTAGCCTGGTAACACATGCATGTACCAACTCTGTTACTCAGATAGCCACCCTAGGACTTTTTTGTCAGCTCGAAATGCCTTCGAAGGAACTATAAACTATAAAAATAGTACTTATAATGAGAATATACAAATATTGGGGAAAAAATAACCATGACAGTTTAGCTGTATCATGAAGATAGCACCTATCTTTGATTCATTCATTTCTAAATTCATTTCTATGTTACTAAGCAATATGGAGTACCATTTGTTTGACGATGTTGAGTGAGATTAATAGGTGTGTCCTTGTCTAATGCAAACCTATATGGCGCTTCTTTGTCGTATTCTACATTCATTAATGGTACATTGTCGTGATGAGTGTATGGGCCCTTTTGTTTGTCTTGTCTGTTTTTAAGTGAATGCCAACTGCTTCGAACTGAAAATAAACCTCTGTATTTAAGTTTACTTCTATTGCGAGGAGAAATAAAACATGTTCTTGTCTGCTCAGTTAACATCGACAATAAGTTCTAGATTTGCATTTTTATCGTGTCAATGCTATGTGATCCCACCTCACATTAACCAATGTGACACCGTTCAGCAGGAATCTTGAACTACAATGAGTGGATATTCTAGAGATGCAATATTCTCATAACTCCATTTTGATAACTCTGGAGATTCTATTTTTATTTTAACATTAAAGAGGCCTTGAACAGGTTATATTTTAATTGAGTTGCACCTTTACAGATAAATTCATCTATTTATTTTATTTTTTATTTAATGAAAAAACAAAGTTGGTCTGTCTTTGTTCTGTGTTTGTGTAGAATGAGATGTCTGGCATTTTTTTTGGGTCTCACTGTTTTGTATATATAAAGCTGTACATTGCATTCTGAGCCATTGCTGCATGCCTGTGGGTTCCCACTCAAAATGCTTTCCGTTTTGTGTGAATTAGCTGGTGGATTCATTCTTGCTTTTGCCTTATGAAAGCCAACAGTTGTAATATGCAAGAGCTGTGGCTTCTAAATAAAATTACTGTACATGTCTTCTTGTGTTCACTTAGTATACGTAGTACTCATAGCTGACTGTAGAGGGCACCAATATCACAAGGATCATTGTATACTGTACCACCATGCAATGGTTATATCATTAACTGGTTTATTTAATCAGATGCGGTACAACAAAACCCATTTTATTTTAGGTATAGCAGTACAATTTACATATTAAATAATACTATTACACTATAATAGGGTATATCACAGTATCATAGTAATACAAAGCTATGATACTATCATATAAATGTGTATATTATATGGACAAAACAATTTTAGTATTTTTTTTAAGTTACAAAACAGACGAACAACCTGACTGAAAGATTAAAATGTATACAGACTTGCCGGTAGAACTTGGAGAAGGTCTCATCTTCAAGGTTCATCACTTCCTGCTTTTATTTCGCATTGTAGAAATGAACCAGCATGGATATCAGAAAATCAGAATGTGTATATTTTTGACTAAAGGTGGGAGTTGTAAATATTTTTTTGGCATTTTGGAAACCAATTTTTTTGTATGAAAATATAAACTACTTAGACCAACAAAAAAAAAGTGTTATTGGAGAGGATTTTACATGGTTTGTACTTGCATAAAATGTGAGCATGGCTTAGAAATGAAGCGTTATCACTGAGGTTAGTAAAAACAAAATCAAAAATAGTTGCCGTAAAGAACATTTTCTGATTCAGCTCAACTATCAGAAATCTGGACTTGTCTCCAAATGTTGGAGAAGATACTTTGATTGAGCTAACTCCTCTGATAGAGAAGTGGTTTTAAGCCATATATAGAATACACTTTAGACAATATGGAGCAATGATGGGAAAATAATTAATTGTTCATAAGGGGTTACATTTTAAGAGAAAAATAGACGGATGGTACTAGTAGCCCATATAGCTTGAAGGTTACATGTTTTGATATTTGAAGAAACTTAAAAAAAAAATTAAAAAAAAACTGGATGAACTATGCTGTAAAATGTAACAAATCTGTTTCCAAAGCAAGCCTTGTGTGTATTATGATTTGGAACCACGTCTTTGGTTACAAATAAAGCATTTTACCTCTGACATGTATTAAGTGAATAAAGAAAGAACTTAGAAGATATGAGGCACAAATCAATTTTGCATTGGACCAAGCTGTAAAAAATACATCAAATGTAAGCCTTAAAGGCTTTATCACAAGCTTTAGCATCTCCAAAATATATATTATATATGTAGATACAAATAATGCAAGGCCAATGGACAATACGGGATATGTACTCAAAAACATTTGTTGACTATTAGGATACAGTATATATTACAAAACAATATAAATCCTTGTAAAAAGCAACAGGTTCACATTAGATGTAAAAACAGCACTATAACATATGAAACCATGGGTACATTTTACAAGACAGCAGCGAGATAGTTGGACAGTAAATGGCAATGACAGTAATGCAAGTAATTTGACAAATGCAGTTTCACCCATTGGGTGGGTAGCCTGAAAACCTATTAGTATGACCAGATGACAAAGGAATATAATACATGCGTGTTACTTGGAGTGGATAAGCTATAATTGTCTGAGTGATTATCAGGGTTCCGTCAGTGCAGTCCAAGGTATTAAAGTGTTGTGGTGAGCCAGGGCTTCACTGTGGATGTATTCTTCTCACTGAAGTTAGGCAGTAACACTGACAGTATAGTGCAAAAAGTGGAAAGAGCTGCATGTTTCCTCACGTCAACTTAAAGAACAGGTGCAAACGCTCAGCAGGATAACATTTAAGACATAAATGACAAAAAATAAATATCAAAAAACCTTTTAATCAATGTAAAAAAGTTAGAAGGTTATTCATTTAACCAAGATTCTGGCAGAAAAGGCCTCAAAAGTTTCCCAGTTTCTTGGATGTTTTTGTGTTTCTTTACAAAGTAAGTGCCTGTCAGGAGTGTCCTCAGACGAGCGACTCCATGCTCTCGGCTTGGTCCGACTCATCCACAACCACCGCCGACCCATTAGTGTCTGTGTAGGTGAGGCTTAGCCCGCCTTCTCTGGAGCCAAGTGCACTCAGCATGGCCTTGTACAGGTACTGGTAGTGCTCCTGTGCACACACACACACACACACACACACACACACACACACACACACACACAATAGGGAGGGCGTCAGGCCGGCATTGCTTCAGCCAGGACAACTCAATACAGCGGGAGAATTATTATTATTAACGTGATTCTGTTTACCGTGTGGACATGGTTTCATTCCGCTCTACTCTCCCCTCATAGAACCTCACATCGTCTCAAAGCCTCCATACTATTGTGCTCAACAGAGTTTAGTTCCACAGGGCCAAACAGTATTTAGATGTGGGCCTCCTCCATGTTTTATTAGTTAAATGTGTTCAATGTAGTATTCGAGTATACTGTACTGTATATTTATTTGTATACAAGTCAAGATTATCCTGTGACTCTTAATGAGTTTAAGTCATAAATATAACCAGTGACCGATACTGAGATGCGTTGCTTGTGTTCTTAATCTACAACAATTGGAAACAGTGGTAATATGTTTTATGTTTTTATGTTCTGTTCTGTTCATGTGCTATTATTTATGGCCAAGTCCCTCTTGAAAAATAGATGATTTATTAATCTCAGTGTGGCACACCTGGTTAATAAAAGTTAAATGAAAGTGTAAACTATTCAAACAGCTAGCATGACTTACTGCACACCTTTTGTTTTAATTTGTGGTGTGGGGTCAGGCATTTGTACTACTGTAGAAGAAGTCATTAATAATCATACTCACTATATCAGTGAAGACACCCGGCCTCATGAGATTGATCATTTTAGCAACTTGGTAGACGTCAACAGCCTCCTCATGCTCCAGCTGCTGGGAGAGTGTAGTGAGAGCACACAGCATCCCGGCCGACACAGCACCGTACCTGCATCACACACACAACAACGCTCACTACAGCTCCTTCTAGAACATTCTGCTGAGCAACAATCCCCACATTAAGCAGCATGTCATGCTAGCTATGCACCCAACACAATAGCATCAAGTTACAAAGTATTACAGGTATATTCAGCTTTTGAAAGTGTAAATGTAAGATAATATACTTTTTGTAAAATTCAACAAATATCTCCTCGCATTTCGCTATCTTACCATTCTCTGTGCGTGTTGAAAAAAGAATATGATATTTGGATGGCTCCGTAAATAGGAACACAAACAAAGTGGTGAACACCACTCACATCAACAAAGACATAGTACTACGCTTTGCTTCACAATGTGTTTCTATGTGTGAGGCGGCATTTGAAGTCGAAGTTAGCAAGCGTTCACGAGAATTACTAACCCTGCCTTTAATAAATAAATACCCTTAACACTTTCAAACATGTACAAAATTAACAATGTATCAAATATAATTACTGAATACTTAATTAAAAATAATTACAATATTTCCTCACATTTTAAGTCTTTATATTTTATCTCACAAACCCCCAGAACCCATCCCCATATCCCAGAGCCATTTGTAGGTCTTGGATCACCATTTGGGAATTGCACTATGTACAATAACAGTTAATGTTGTGCAGACAAAGTATCCTATACCTACCTATAGTCTGTGTGTGATAAAAACACATCCGTGAACTCCCAAATAACCAATAATAGTAATAAGGTAGTAATAATAGGTAAATAAAAGGTAATAATCACAGCCAATTTGAAATATACAGGTAGCGTATATACACAAACACATACTGTACATACTGTATATCATTTCATCATTCCTTGGTTGGGTGTAAACATTAAAAATACACTAGGGCTGTGCAATTAACCGAATATTAATTGTGATTTCAATGTCGGCTCCTAACACTTACAGGAACAATATAATCGAGAGAATTTTTTTTTTTTTGCACATTACGTTTTGCAAGTAAACTCTTATTTTGTCATGTTTTCTGAATAGCAAGTGCACGCTCACTTTCATCCCTTGTATGGTGAAAGTTCAAGATTGTGAAAAGTATTAAGGGTCATTTCACAGTTGAAGGTGCTTTCACTGTTGATTTGTTTCAGTTTTAAGGTGCAGTAAATGCAACATCTTTCCAAAGTCAATGAGTGATCATATTAAATAATGGTTATTTCAATATTGACCAAAAATAATCATAATTTTTTTTTCATACTTCTAGCAGCCTTAGAACGCAACATGAGGCACATTATGTGCAAGAAAGTTCAAGGAAGAGAGTTCAGTGACTTTTACCAAGAAATGTTTGTCAGCCCACATTATCTTATTCTTGTCAACTTAATAATGGTGTATGAGTAAGGGTGGTGAAATAATGTGGGCATAAAGGTCTGGTAAAGACCCCCATCTGTTAAAGGGACAATTGTCAATGATGTCACATGCAATGTATAAAGACGAAACGAAAAGTAATGGAAAGTGCATCTGAATAGGTTGGCTGCACATTTTATTGGTTACCTGAATCTAATCTTGGCACAGCAGTTTTACTTAGTTTACAGAACATTCTGTGACAACTTCAAAAGCAGTGCACTGCACTTTGGAAAGTTAAGTAATTCAAAAACTAGTTGCCTGAAAGTAGGCATCCTTTCCACTATGCAACAATGTTGCTTGGCCACCAGCCCCCAATCCATGACCTCAAAAGACTTAGTTGTTTTGTCTAGTGATAAACTTATTTGCTGTTTGCAGATTATGTTATACAATTATCTATACAGTACAGCCTCTTTGGGTCAACTCATTTAAAGTATATAGTTGCGAGGCAAGTCAATCTGGTTACCTAGGTTACGTATACTGTGCCATCTGCTCACGCCCACACTGAAAGAATCATGTGCAATATTTATGCACCTACATATTTAACTGGGGTCCAATGTCAGGAACTATATTCTTCCCACAGATTTGGTTTGGAAATGATTATTCTGGTTTATTTGACAGAAACAGAACCAAGCCTGGAGTTATCACATTCATGTGAGTGGAACAGCATAAATGGGCCCCAATCTACAGGGCACGACCGTTGACAGAAAACTCAAATGAAAACCCATTAGAGCACTCGTGCAAAACTGAAGCTACACTTTAGACGTTATCGAAATTGAACATGAAATAATTGTCATTTTTCTTTTCTTGAAGATTGGTGTTGCATTCCTTGAACTGAATGTACATATATTTGTACACTGTCAAAGCGCACTGAAGCGGCTCATTAAATTACAGTCCACACACCCTATTAGGACATTATGGACAAACCAAGCGTGACGCGCCAAGCATGCTAACACAAGCACACACTTACTCATCATGCACTATGGTGGGGCCATCTCGTGTCATGGCCTCATTCTTGATGACGTTGATGAGCTCGAAGGTGCTGCTTAGTGGGGAGTTTGGGTTGGGCCATTTAGGGCACTGGAAATGTCTGACCTCCAGAACGTAGTCGTCCTGCCCCCCACACACACACACACACAAAGGAGGGGGTTCGTGAAACACAACAGCATAGGCATAGTGCTAACTGAGGTTCTGGGTGTTCCATGGTACCCAAGCAGCAACAGAGGTTGGTATATAAGGCTACCTGCGTGGCTTCTAGGATGAAATCATGGATGATGATCTGTTCTTCGTTGGACAGGCAGAGTCGGTCCTTGCTGATGAGTGTGACGGTAAAGGCTACGCAGTTCATGGCCTCCTCCCGGCTAGGCCAGTACACAAATTCGTCCTCAGCCTATGAAGAGAATGCTTAGTCACAGAAACACACTTCTCAGTCTATCCCTGTAATGAGTCACATCCACTTGCTTAGAAGTATTAGCTAAAAAGAAACTGTGCCTGTTGTAAATCAAACCATATTTAACTGACATTTTCATTTGCTTGTGATTATTCTGTTTTGATATTTTTTTATATAGGCGTGCCAAAACAATGTGGAACTACTCTTGTGTGTGTAACTAAATACAGTAGAGTAGACCATAGCAGTCCCTTAATCGAAAACAATTTTGTAGAGCTATTTATTTATTTATTTGTATATCAATGTTCCAGTAAAACCGTAATATCGATATTTTCTTACACCCCTAGCGACCAAGCAAACATATCACGGTAGGCGACAGCAAAGTGTGAGCATGAGCAGTAAACAATTTTGTCATTTAATTTTTATGTTGTTAGCATTACGTTAGCATAATGCATTTATTGCATTGCCAGACCATGTGTAATAGATGTACATTACGCAGATTGACAGCACGAGCGTATCTGCATCTGCCTGTGTTTGTTTGAGAGAGAGAGAAAGAGAGCGAGGGGAAGAGAAGTAAAGGTAAACCATGATCACAGCAATTCGGCGAGCCTTTAACGTAAAGCGTATTGTGCAGTGCTTCAGTAAATATTTATTATTTATTACTTTGTATGAACGCTGCTTTGACACTTTTTTAACATTGTTTTTTTATCATGATGCCTGCGAAACATCATTATGTCTGTCAGCCATTGGCATCGTTAATCGCCCCAACCCTATAGGACATTCACTTTTCGGCACCTGTCAACAACTGCGGCGTGTGTGCACTCAGCAATGTGAACAGCTGAATGCTGGGGTGTGGATGTCTTCTGCACAACTGTCAAGTCAGCAGTCTTCCCCATGATTGTGAAGCCTACTGAACTGTACTGTACAATTTTAAAGGCTCAGGAAACCTTTGCAGGTGTTTTGAGTTAATTAGCTGATTAGAGTGTGACAGTCTACAATACTGCACTATTTCACAATATTCAAACTTTCAGAGATACTGAATTTGGGGTTTTCATGAGCTCTAAGACATAGTCAACTAGATTAAAACAAATACAGGCTTCAACTATTTCACCTTGTGTATAATTTATCCACAATATATATGTTTCACTTTGTCAATTGAATTACTTTTCTTTTCCACAATATTCTAATTTATTTAGATGCACCTGTATGTGTATAAATACTGAATATGGCCCATATCAGGGTATGACTGAATATGTAAAGTGTTTTTGCATTTTGAAATGACATTTTACTGCACTACATCCAACATGACAGGACAATAATATATCCTCACCAGGCCTTCATTGTCAGGCAGCATCACAATGATCTGAGCATTGTGGTCCCAAATCATCCTCCAGAAATCTGTGGTTGTGTGGGGCAAAGGATGCTGGGTAATGATGAACTCGTTACTCCTGTAGTAACCCTGAGGGGACAGAGGCCAGTTGTTAGCTTTTTCTTGACAAATGACATGCAGTAAGATAGTATTAAGGGCTTTTAAATAGACAGTGTCTTCGACAAAACACAACAAACAGGGACAGTACACTCCTTACTAGTGTTATACTGCCTCCAGATCTCATAATTCCTACAATAACACACACAAACACCATCGACATGTAGTGTAGGAAGATGTAGATGGAGGCGTAGAATATAATGTAAACCTATGAACACTATAGCGGGAGGGGTAGAGGAAGCATCTCACAGCATTGAGCTGAGGGAGGGGCGAACACACAGAAGCTACTTTTTGGTAAAGTTGGTATAAATCTCAATGAGAAATTCAGTCAAATCCAGGAGAGTCCCTTTAAACATGTTGACCAAACCACTTTAGCGTACCATTATGTAGGACGCGTTGATGTAATCGGTTCCTTTTATTCCAGGCAGAGCAGCTAGTCCTACCCTGGCTCGCTCCGCTGAAAGGAGACAGAAATACAGAAACACATTTTCACTTAGTCCTGTGCTCCGTAACACTGTAATGGCTGATAATGCACACAATCGTGCTCAATCTCTGTGTTACTATGGAAACAACTGCCTGCTATCATGGAGCGAATGCACTAAATCATAAAAATATATGTAGAATGTTGGAATATGACATTATAATGAATAAACCTGAAGCTGTAATTATGTGGGATGTTACATTTTCATTTAAAAATGACATTGATATGACAGACGTCATTGAGAATGTACAGTGCTTGATTGCATTACAACGCCTACAAACTGCAGCCTGGGCTTAATGTTTGTTATGAAACATAGGCTAGCATTCTTGAGTTGCAAACCAAAGACAAACCTAAGGGCTGGAGCATACCTTCTAGAACTTTTTAAATTAAAATATGTAAATAAATGATGTGGGGATACTAACAAGGAACCACTGAGGAGTTGCGGTTCTTCTCCTTGTTGCAGTCTTTCTGGGCACTGAAGCACTCCACAAAGTGCATGTTGCACTGATACAGCAGCTGTTGAGAGAGATAGGCCAGGACAGGTTTACAGCGGTGTCATGGAAAACTGGCTGACGAAATACTCTGCCTGGAGAATGATTGTTAACCTAAGTTCCACATAAAATATAGAGTACTTTCCCCCACCTGAGATTCAGCACATTAATACTTTTAGGTAGAGTGACATCCACAATTCACATATCAAAGACCCACATCTCTGAATCTGATTATTTGGGACCAATTAGTCAGTCTCTCTTGCTGTATAGAGACAGGCTTTAATGAAACATTCATTAGGCTTCCCATAACAAGCCAGCAGGGGTGTCAGACATGACGTTATTACAGCTAACATCAGAGCCACCGTGAATAACCGCTATGTATATTACTAACAAGCTTCCATATATTGCAGAGAGGGACCAACGTGTAAGGAGTCAGAAGGCATGCTGCTTCAACTGGGACTCACCCGGAACTGCTTCTCTAGGCGTGTGCGGCCAGCCAAACTGGGCATGAGGATGCTGTTGACGTAACTATGGAGTTGCCAGGCCGGCACCTCCGTGTCTCGGCTGAGAATGGTCTCCATCAGAGCGTCATGGATGAACACATATTGCTCCTGTTTTGTGAGCAAAGGTAGAGAAGGCCTTGAGATATAATTAACTAAAAACACTACAGACTTTAACTAGGTGAACGTCACACCATATTCACAGAAAACCAACAAGCGCCAAACCAGGCCAAATATGGCGAACCATAACGTTAATCATTTGTTCCTGGTAAAAAGAACATAAAGTAAAAAGTGAGTAAAAATCCCAACAATTACATTGTGAAATTTTCAGATGACACTGCCATCCTTGGCTTGTTACAGAGATCAAGGCA
>JAODUH010000513.1:0-11808 GCA_027564835.1 Typhlichthys subterraneus | reverse complement strand
GTGATGGTGTGATCACATGACCTCTAACCCTACTGAGCAGCTGCTGTGATGTGTGATCACATGACCTCTAACCCTACCGAGCAGCTGCTGTGATGGTGTGATCACATGACCTCTAACCCTACCGAGCAGCTGCTGTGATGTGTGATCACATGACCTCTAACCCTACTGAGCAGCTCCTGTGATGGTGTGATCACATGACCTCTAACCCTACTGAGCAGCTGCTGTGATGTGTGATCACATGACCTCTAACCCTACTGAGCAGCTCCTGTGAAAAACACAAAGAAATATAGAAAACACAAATAAATATAGAAAACACATAGAAATATAGAAAACATATAGAAATATAGATTATAATCACGTATAATAGTGTAAATGTATTATCCTCAATAAGATATTAATAGATGTGTGTGTGGAGTCTCTCTCTCTCTCTCTCTCTCTCTCTCTGTCTCTCTACCAGTGGGAGTCATCCAGCCTGCTAAATATGACTGATAAGGTTCCTGAGCATTGCCCCACCCGGCGACAGGGCCTAGCTGATCCCCACCCAAACACACATACACACACACACACAGGCGTAACAAAGCAGTGGTTGTGGTGCACCATACCACAGATCAGACCAGGTGAGTCACATGACCTCTAACCTTACTGAGCAGCTGCTGTGATGTGTGATCAAATGACCTCTAACCCTACTGAGCAGCTCCTGTGAAAAACACAAAGAAATATAGAAAACACAAATAAATATAGAAAACACATAGAAATATAGAAAACATATAGAAATATAGATTATAATCACGTATAATAGTGTAAATGTATTATCCTCAATTACCTCTAACCCTACTGAGCAGCTCCTGTGATGGTGTGATCACATGACCTCTAACCCTACTGAGCAGCTCCTGTGAAAAACACAAAGAAATATAGAAAACACAAATAAATATAGAAAACACATAGAAATATAGAAAACATATAGAAATATAGAAAACATAGAAATATAGAAAACACATAGAATTATAGAAAACATAGAAATATAGAAAACACAAATAAATATAGAAAACACATAGAAATATAGAAAACACATAGAAATATAGAAAACATAGAAATATAGAAAACATATAGAAATATAGAAAACACATAGAAATATAGCTGCAAGCAGCCACTACCATCGGTTTCATGAAGATCAGACACATTTTGAGGGAGAAATATAATCATATGTAGGGTGAGAAGCTCAGCTATCCGTGAGGAACTTGAAGTAGAGCCGCTGCTCCTTAGTGTCAGAAGGAGCCAGTTGAGGTGGTACGGGCATCTAGTAAGGATGCCTCCTGGGCGCCTCCCTTGGGAGGTGTTCCAGGCACGTCCAGCTGGGAGGAGGCCTCGGGGAAGAACCAGGACTAGGTGGAGAGATTATATCTCCACACAGGCCCGGGAACACCTCGGAGCTTGCTAATGTTGCTCGGGAAAGGGAAGTTTGGGGGCCCCTGCTGGAGCTGCTGCCTCCGCGACCCGACTCCGGATAAGCGGGAGAAGATGGATGGATGGATATAACCATACGGATTTTGAAGTCACATGGTACGTTGGATTGAGTTCTAAGGAATATAGATAGTTTTTGTACATTTCCAAGACACATTAGCAAATATAGGTATAAAATAGGCAAATTTTTACCTTAGCCTGAGCTTTGACCTTTAGACATGACCCCACCAAATGTCAGATGACGAGACTCCCTGCAAAAGAAGTGATAAAATTCACAACGTTCGACTGGATTGCCATATGTACTTAAGTGACAGAATAATATGAAAACGTAAAATGAATATATACTTATAAAATATAAGGGTCCCCTACTGAAGCTGCTGCCCCTGCGACCCGACTCTGGATAAGCTGATGAAGATGGATGGATGGATGGATGGAAAATATAAGGGCGAAAACCTTATTATATAAAGAAATAATTAAAGTGCCAAGTAAAGAAATCTCAAAGCAAGGACTTGGCCTAATAAATGTTCATGTTCACCAGTAGAAAACTTAAAGATAAGGAACTTACTCCATCTAGTGGAGGAAAGCTGTATCAACCATCAGGATACATGCCAATTAATACAACACATTTAACATAAAACAAAGGTATGCTACCATAGTTTTTCTGGCTCACATTGAATCTTGATGATTATCTAGGTAGGTTATTTATGTATGCTTCTTCTGTGGAACATTTTGGACTTTAATCCTGTATATTTGAAAACCAGCAAAGGGTGTTTAAAGGTATAGTCAGCAATTGTAAGGTAATACACTTTGGGTCAAATTAATCAAATACAGTTTCTCCTTGCCTTCTGGTAGGTTACTGTTCTCTGTGCGTGCTGAAATAATAATATTTGCTAGCACCACCAAGTTCATCACCTACACAGCCCAGGCTCCGTAAATAGGAACACAAATAAAGTTGGGTTCCAACACTGTTCCAGCCTTCACAATGTGTTTCCAATGTGTGGGGCGGGGAGGGGAGGGAGCGTTGTTATTGTTTTGATCGAGTTAAAATAGGATATCAACGAGCTATACCTTCATCACTTCCCATCTAGTCTTTACGGTAGCCTGCTTTCCCTGCTACCAACGTCAGCATGACCTGTCATAGGCCCGTCACAACAATGCATAGGGACTTGGGTCACTAACATCTACAGCACTTGTTTATAAATCACATTAGCTTCTCTTGCTAATGCACTAGCTTGCTTGTGCCACCGCAAGCAACCAACAGAAAACTACAAAAAAGTATAAATATAATTAAAAAGCCATATGGGTGATAAAACCTAAACCTGAGAGAACACATCAGCAAAAAGAAAAATGAAACGATCATAATCTTTCGGAACGCCCAATTTGAGACACGGTCCAATAGGCAGTTAGCTTCGCTTCGTCTCTCTGGCCAGCCGTCCAATGAGGTTCATGCGAAGCCAAGAGACCGGGAACGCTGAAGGCGCCGCGCCGCGCCGTCAGCGGACGACGCGGCATGCGGATGGTGCGGCGCGGCAGGAAGTGACGTGTTGAGCCCATCCAGATGCCACAGCAGTCTGCAGGGAGACCGCTCGTCCCGATGACAGAAGGTGCGGCTGAGTCTGGAACAAAACCACCCAGGGTCACATCTAACGCAGAAAGGACGCGTCCGTGTACATAGTAAGTTATTAACAATACATATCGCGTCAGGTGGGTGCGTTAACGACCACCGCACGCCGTGCGCGCTAGAAGGCCGGCGTGAACGGTTCAATATGGCTCATCTGACTGTGTGTCTGTCCGTCACTCATATGCCTGCCTGCCTGCCTGCCTGCCTGCCTGCCTGCCTGCCTGCCTGCCTGCCTGCCTGCCTGTCTGTCTGGAGGGACACCACCACTATTATTATCGCAGGTCTAAATGGTGGCCTGTCTGTCCTTCGGTGTGTCAGACAGGCAGACCAGGTCTGGATTCTTGTGCTACATAGACCCTGCGACCATCTGCTCGGAATACATCGCAATATCTGTACTGACTTCTAGTTCTTATAGATCTACACCATCTACTGTCAGAGCTGGTTCCGCGCACTGGCGCCAATTAGTGTGACTAATCGATCCAAGTGATCGATAAGGCGATATTTAAAACGCGGTGTCCGGGTTAACGGCGGCGTGTTAACGCTCGGAAGGCTGATTAATGTGGTTTGTTTCTCTGACGGATAAACTGCAGAAAAAATCCAGTGCTATTTTTAATAATGAGTATTAATGTATCTGAGCGCACATAGTCGTGTTATAGGTACACATGCCCTTTTATGGTTATATTTCTGAAGATATGTCGTGTTCTAAACGTTGCATTCTAGTTAGATGTGAATTAAACACAAGGAGGCCGTCCATTTAATCCCTTCCCACAATGCAGCGCGCCTCCGCCGCCGTGTTTCCGGAGTATTGTCGATGCAGATCGTGACGCTCCGCGGCATCTGTGAGTAGACCAGACACCATAACCCCCCACCGAGCCCAATCGATCCTAATCGATCCTAATAAACTGTGTATTGTTTGTCCCGGAGGATAGTTGCGTTGGTTTGGACCAGACGAGGCCCGTGTCGCGGCTTCCTGCCCCAGCGAAGGGAGGGCGGGGGGTGTATGGGGGCGGGTACGTAGGCTACTACCGTGTAGACAGATCGATAGCTTTTGTTATTGATCCGCAGTGGGGGAGTCACACCAAACACCATGCGCACATCTTTACGTTGACAGCGTCATGGGGAATATAATGTTAGGTTATTTATCATGGGGGGTAGGTACAATATTGTACAGTATCTAATGGACTATTTAATACAGTGTAATACAGTATTTAATGCAGTCCAGGTAGAATATAGTTAGTGTTTGTGGCAAAGTGTGGACTGGGTTCATCTGGTTTATGTTATTATGTTAGTCTTCGTTCACACAATAGGGGGCACCGGCTGCACCCACCGTGACAAGTGGACGGTTGTGACAAGCGGACGGTTGTGACAAGCTGTTATTTTGTGCTGCGGGCAGCATGTGCAAACGTGTGCTGTGGTTGCTAACCGTAGCATCAAGGGCGATATGCGGACAAGACGTTTGCTTTGTCTAATCACGAAGATCAGCATCAGGGAAGAGGTTGTAGGTGCATGCTGTCAACTGCTCAAGAGCAGAAGTTGGTTTCTTCCCTATCGAACCTTAGGGCAACTTCTGAATGATGAGTGTTGGCATGGAAACAGAGGGAACACATTGAGTCCACTCTGTGTAGAACCGGTGTAATAGCCAGCTGGCTAAAGCCCTGCTAAAACAATTTTTATTTCTAGTTTTATAAACCTACACAAAATATGTATTTTTCGATAATCTCTGAATTACCCTAAATTGATGCTTGTTGTGTATATAATTATTCTTTAGAAATAGTATTTCTTCTATCGCCTAGCAACCGCATTCCTCCCAACATCTTCGAACTGAGCTGTGTGGTTCTGGGTACTCTCTCCAAACATTCTTGATGTAGAGCCACTAGGTGGCAGCGTTGGGTGGCCAACCAACAGGATTACATCACGCCAGGGATGGCTGGGAATGCGTGTGTGTGAACGTGCAACCCGTGCACTACTAATGTGCATGTGCGCACGCTTTATTACGTGCGTGTGCGTGCATCATTAACGTGCGTGTGCGTCCCCAGGTCCACATGGAGTTGGAGGCGGAGCCGGATGCCCTGGGCGCTGACTTCATCACGGTGGAGCTGGACACGCAGCCCATCGAGTACGTGGTGAAGTGGGCCGAGGTGGGCAGCCGCTTCACCATCTCCTGCGTCAAGCGGGACGAGGAGGAGCTGGCCCACCCGCTGCCGGACGACACTTTCTTCGCCCCGTACGAGGAGGTGTTCCCCTGCGAGCTGGCCGAACAGAGCGTGGAGGTGAAGACGGACGAGGAGCAGGAGGAAGTGCAAGGGGTGGAGGAGGAGGAGGAGGAGGGGGGCGGTGAGGAGGACGAGGACGAAGAGGAGGATGAGGATGAGGATGAAGATGAGGAGGGGGAGGGGACGGCCCAGCTGGAGGTGGGCGGGGACTCTGAGGCGGAGGAGTACGACCCCGAGGAGCGCCAGCATCGCTGCCTGTACTGTGGGCGGAGCTACAGCCACGCCTCCTCGCTGTATCGCCACCAGCAGGTGCACATGGGCCGCGCCCCCCCGCACGCCAGGAGGCCGGCCCCGCCCCCCCCCCGCGCCGCCCCCTACACCTGCCCCCACTGCGGCATGGCCTTCAAGGGCAGCCGCATGCTGGGCAGCCACCTGCGGCTGCACGGCAAGCGGCGCTGCCACCCGTGCAGCGTGTGCGGCAAGGAGTTCAACCACTCCTCCAGCCTGTCGCGCCACCGCCTGGTGCACAAGGGGGGCCCGGGGCCCCGTGCCGCCGGCCGGGGGGCGCGGCGGGGCCGGCGGCAGCGCGGGGCGGGCGGGCGTGAGGCCAAGCGCGTCCCCGCCCACCCCTCCCCGGGCCCCGCGGCGGCGGGCGAGACCTTCTACGCCTGCCCGCAGTGCGACATGAGCTTCCGCTCGTCCGCCTCGCTCTCCAAGCACCAGCTCAGCCATGTGCGCCACCTGCTGGCCGCGCCCGACGGGCCCTCCGACCTCAAGATCCGCCTCAAGCTGTGCTCCCGCGACAAGCCAAACGTCTACGCCCTGTGTGGGCGGAGCCGGCGCCGCGGCGGCGGCGGGGCTAGGGGCGAGGAGGAGGGCGGGGGGCGGGGCAAGCGGCGGCGGCGGGGGGGGGCGGGGGGGCCCTTCAGCTGCTCCTGCTGCAGTCGGGTCTTCTCCCGGCGGGCGGAGCTCCGGCTGCACCTGCGGAGCCACCAGGGCTCCCCGGCGCCGGCCGGCCCCCCGCGGCCCACCAAGACCTACACCTGCCCCGCCTGCAGCAAGACCTTCCTGCACTCGTCCAGCTACTCGCGTCACAAGAAGGCCCACCTGCTGCAGCAGGAGCGGGAGGGGCGGGGCCAGATGGACGAGGCCGCGCCCCTCGAGACGGACTCTGAGTGACTGTGGACCGGGTCCTCTGGGCCTGCGTGGGGACTGGACGACCATATATGGTCATGGCGTCTGTATAGAGTGATGACCATATATGATCATCACTCTATACAGACGCCATGACCATATACGGTCATGTCATCTCTTTATTGTTATAAATGACAAAAATCTGATTGCTCTTGAGGAGGAATAGAGTGCTCTCCCCCGCCCCACACACACACACACACCGTAGAGACTCTTACCTGACCATCAGGGGGCGATAGAGAGGCTGCCAGATTAGGCTGTGATGGTGTTTCTAAAGCGTTCATTAGCCTCTGTAAGCACTTAATTACGGATGCGTACCGACGTGTAGCGCTCATGCAAGATGAGACCAGCTCGCTGACTGTTCTGTTCTGTTCTTCTGGACTTTATCATCTGGATATTTTCCTACAGTCTTTCTGACGAGTTCTGTCCTGGCTTTGATGAGGTCAGATTTGATTGGCTAGTGTTCTAGTTCTGTTATTTAAAGTTCCTGATGTTAATTTTAAGTTAAAATATGAAATCTGCTGAGGCATATTTGCCTTAATAAACAGCGACTAAAGTAGAACCGTAGTCAACATTATGTATGCATGATGAATATAACCCCACATCTAGTTAGGAAATATTAATGAGAGTGTCCGTTCAGTATTCCACTTGTGAAAACCGAGATATTAATAGTTCTTGTCTGTTTATTCTGGCAAATATGGAGGCAGATTTCATAGATTACCAATTGTTGAATGGGAAACTGCACTACTTATTTATCAAATTGGAACAAAGTTGTAATATATAAATGGCATTGAATGTGATTGACCACTAGGGGGCGCCCTGGCCCCCGAGCCAGACCTGGCCGCTCTTTGCCACGATGACGGGTTGTCAAAGCAACCGGCTGCGGCACCAGAAGGCGTTTGAAGAAACAGAAGGAGGAGGAACAGATAAGACGTGAATTTAACCGTACGATGGAGGAGAGTCTGACCCTTGGTTGGTACCTGTGCTCTTCACGCTGTTGACCTGCTTTGCTTGGGTTGTTGGGTGGTTACGGCTACCATACTTCACCCACCTTCCCCCCGCCCGGTTTGGCATCTAGATTCACGTTGTGTTGGTTTGAGGAGAGGGTCTTGTAGTGTTTGCCAATAGATATCATCCCAGTTGACATGATTTGTCTTTGTTTTGTAATAAACCTTAAAACGTTTGCTACCTGCTGTCTGTCTGAAGAGCCTCTCTTCTGTCATAGGGTACAAACCTTGTGTGTATATTCACCTAAAATTACTTATTCATGGTTGGATCAAATATAGATTCAACCTAGACCTGAACGATCTTACTAGAAAGAACCAACACAAAAGCTTTTGGTGGTTAAAAAAAAAGTACTAATCTAATCAGGCAGATTGGATTTAGTATTCTGGGAAATTGAGTATCTGATTTGAAATTATCTAGATGATTATTACTTATTTGATATTGTCTTTGTCCACTAATGGGCGCCATTACCCTACAAACCAGACATGGCTTGACTTTATAGTATTGTTTTTGTTTGGTTTGGAAAAGTCACAGTATGAACCACAGCAGACGTAATTTTATAATGGTAATTTATACATATAATTTGATATATTTATACATAGATCACAATACACCTGCTTAGGGCTTAAAATTATTAGGTAATAACATTTTAAGATTATATAAAAATAATTCTGTCAAATGGAATAACATTCAACCTGTGTGTTAGTATAAGATGTCAGTTCATGATATACCTAAGCAACAGAACATCTAAACCTTCTGTAATATTATCTGAACACATTGGATGCTGACATGGAAGAGAACGTGTTGTGTCAAACAGAATATCTCCAAACAGGAATGACATTACGTTATACAGTATCTTTTTATATTACAATCATGTTCAATAATGTGTCAGATTGATAGGTAGGTGGGTAGATGGATCTGTAGCACCTTTCAAGACACTCAGGGACATCTTGGGCCAGTGTTATGTAACAGTGCTGACAGGAGCGATGAAGCACAGGAATATAAACTACAACCTTGAATAGAATAAATGTGAAATAAACCACTTCAGTGGAAACAATGCAAGCTGGTGGGTTGGGGGTGCACAAGGGTAACTGTGTGTTGGGGGGTCCTGCGGTCACCCTGGTAACATGTGAACACAGCTCTGGGATGCCCGTCCCACAGGACCATGTGTAATGGGTTGCCCTGGTAACGCCCCCCATTACAGGACCATTTGATGTTCTGTGCTGTGTAGGCGGAGCTTCCAGCTGATCTGGTCTGCGGTCATTCACAGGCGCCAGTTACTGTGGCAACGAGAGCCCCAGGAGGGTGGGGGGACACTGTTGGTGCTATTGATCGAGGTATTGATCGTGCTATTGATCGTGGTATTGATCGAGGTATTGATCGTGGTATTGGTCCTGGGGCTATAGTGTCTAGTCTAGACACACCAGCCTGTCAGCATGCCTACATGTGTCACTGCAGGAGCTGCCACAGTGCCCTGGAGCAAGGAACAAGGCCTGGAGGCTTCTTGTTGGCCGATGACATCACATGACAAATAATGACAGCTGTAAACCTGATGTCACACACACACACATTCACACACACGTGAGCTTGAGAGAAGAAGAGGACAGATGAAGGGCAAGGGGCGGGGCTTGAGGTGTTATTGGCGTCTCCAAGACCTTGTTCAGACCACCAGCCCAGGTCGACTGACAGGTTGGGAGTCTGGACAGAATCGCTTGCCACACGACAACATAAACAGAGTGACAGCTGTCCGTCACCCGTGTAGAGACTGATCTGGTCTGATCACCACGGTAACAGCTGTGTCCCAGATAGTTTGTTGAACAATTGCATATTTAGTTAATCTAAATGGTGTGTACGGTAGCTCAAATGGCACAAACTGGAGGCAACACATATATTTTTGCAACCCAAGTAGATTTTAATTATAAGCCGCCCAACCTGTGTAGCACTAGATACATTTAATAAACGTCAATTAGAACATATAATAATATATGTATAGCACCTGACACTAACCCCGCCCGTTCTGCACAGCATAACAGTAAGACTCCTACTGCCAGATCCACTAGCACATTATGTGTAAACATTTTATACGTAACAATTGACCAAACATTACTGAATGATAAAACCAATAAACAGCCTCCCGTTCTACCATACATGGCACCTTCCCCGGGAACCGCTCCCTTATAAGCCAATGTTTCCGCGTCCCACGGGAGCACCAGCAGAACAGGAGAGGAAACAGGTAAGTACTTGATCCTGCAAACCACTCAATAAAATGTGTACAGTAATATTGTTTATTTTAAAATACATTCTGTACTTATACTAAAGCCCATAATGATATCTAAACACTTCCACTCCCACGGCCGTCTCCCGATGTTAATAGGCTGTCGTAGTAATGTGAAGGTGATATCAAGGCTTGACCTATTATTAGTTAGACGACTGTGTGTGCGTGTGGATGCGTCTTACTTCCACAGGGCACTGCTAACTCCGTGACAGTGTAAATATAATATAATATATATATATATATATATATAATATTTACTATAAAATGTATAACAGTTTGAATTGTATCTTAAAGTTAACAAAAAGTGACTATAAGCAAGTAGCAATATGCATATAATTATTACCAAGCATACCATGGTATATGACCAAGATACAGCATACCATGGTATATGACCAAGACACATCATACCATGGTATAATGACCAAGATACAGCATACCATGGTATATGACCAAGATACATCATACCATGGTATATGACCAAGACACATCATACCATGGTATATGACCAAGATACATCATACCATGGTATAATGACCAAGACACATCATACCATGGTATATGACCAGGACACATCATACCATGGTATAATGACCAAGACACATCATACCATGGTATATGACCAAGATACAGCATACCATGGTATATGACCAAGACACATCATACCATGGTATAATGACGAAGATACATCATACCATGGTATATGACCAAGACACATCATACCATGGTATATGACCAAGATACAGCATACCATGGTATATGACCAGGACACATCATACCATGGTATATGACCAAGACACATCATACCATGGTATAATGACCAAGACACATCATACCATGGTATAATGACCAGGACAGAAGCAGAGGAAATAGACAGAGAGCACACCCAGTCAGTTGGTCCAGACAAACGCCACCTAAAAGCCCCCCCATATCAGAAAAGGGCATGTTTTATACAGGAGAGAACTGGGGGCTGGCACTGTCTTACGTTCTATTGGCTAGAACTTCTCCTCATCCTTAACAGTGAGGATGATGATGAGGGAAAGTCTCATGTCTTGAGGTGAGTGAGGAAGTTACAGGCGTCATGGCGTCGGCCCCCTGCAGTGTCCCACACTGGATCTTGGCCATCTGTCAGACTAACAGACCTGAGAGGTAATATTGTGTTGGGGGCTTGTGTTTTAAGGAAGTTACAACAAAGGCTTGGCTGGATGCAAATAGAGGGAAACACCTTCAATGTGTATTGGAGGGCGGGAGGGCTTGTGTAAGGTCTAAAGGCTTGTCTGGTCTGAATGCATTAGCTGCCCCCCCCCCCCTTCTTCTGGGATGAGAATCTAATTGATCTGAGGAACAAATGGTGGACTTCATTTATTTCCCTCCTAGGAGTCTGTGTGATCTGAAGATAGTACATTGCATTATTATATTAGAATAATAAAACTCTAATTATATAGGCCATAAGGTCAGCCAGCCATTCCAAACCATCACCTACTTGACAGGGAAGGTATTTTGATTGATATGCACATCAACCAACTCAATGACAATGTCGGACGTTAAACCTATTATAATAATAATATTAATAATAATAAAAAAGAAAATAACACATTTTTATTTAGGACGCCTTTCAAGACACAGGTTATCTATACAGAGGAATTTGTAGAGAAACCTACCAAAATGACTCTTGGCTGTTTTCAAATATTGTTCTGTTAGATAAGGGGTCTATGCATCAAACGTTATCTTACAGGGGTCTCATCAGATGTAATCATACAGGGGTCTATGTATCAGATGTTATCTTACAGGGGTCTATGTATCAGACGTTAGTTTACAGGGGTCTATGTATCAGATGTTATCTTACAGGGGTCTATGCATCAGATGTTATCTTACAGGGGTCTCATCAGATGTTATCTTACAGGGGTCTATGTATCAGACGTTATCTTACAGGGGTCTATGCACCAGACATTATCTTACAGGGGTCTGTGTATCAGACGTTATCTTACAGGGGTCTATGCACCAGACGTTATCTTACAGGGGTCTATGTATCAGACGTTATCTTA
>JAODUH010000511.1:0-13591 GCA_027564835.1 Typhlichthys subterraneus | reverse complement strand
CCCCCCCCCCCCCTCTCTTTCTCTCTCTCTCTCGCCCTCCTCTCCCCTCCTCTCCCTCTATACCCCCTCCACCTCCCCCACATCCCCCCTCCAGACGCCACTAACAGCAGCCATGAGTCGAGGGTCGGCCCCTTCAGCGAGCGTGAGACCACCGCCATCGTGCCGCTGGCGGTGGTCTCCACCATCACCGCCATCGGCCTGGTGGTGCTCCTCGGGATCCTCATCTACTGGAGGTATGAGCTGTGAGCTGGAGGAGGAGGTGGTGGTTTGTGCTAGAGGAGGTGGTGATTTGAGCTGGAAGTATGCACAGGTGCTGGATGTGCAGGTGTAGGAGGAGGTGGTGGAGGAGGAGGAGGTGGAGGAGGACCACAGTATATTGACCTCCTCCATCATTAGCATTCAGTTAAATTCAGCTTCTCTCTGAATGCCTTTTGATCTTCTTCCTGTTCTCTGCTCATTAAAAGAGAAGGGAAAGTGCTTTTTAAATTAATTAAATTAATTGACTAATGAAATTAATAAATACAAAAACATCCACTTAGGAAAAAGCACGTTCTCTTTTGTGCTATTAGGTGTTCATGTCATGATTGAATGACGTAATGGTAATTCTGTAACTGAATGTTGTTTGCTTACTTACCAGTTTACTGCTGGTGTCTGAGCTATTTGGGATTTTGTTACATTAATTATTATCCAGTATTTAGTATGTGATGTGATTAGCTTTGAAGAACGTCTGAAAATTATAGAAGAAAGAAAATTTTGTTCCAAGGATGAATTTACCTTTATCATATTGGTCTAGTATGAACACTTATCCTGGTTTAAATACAGAAAATGGTAATAATATGCTCTTTAGACACTAGGGGGCAGCACTGTCCCCATCCCACTGATCCCAGCACCCACCTAACCCTTTCAGGGGTGGGCAGGGTGGGCAGGGGGATAATGGAGGAAGTATTGGGATATTAGCTTTAAGACTTCTATTTCGTCTGAGTTAATCTTCTATGAGGCCTATATTGTTTTTACAATGTGCTGTGTGTGTGTGTGTTTGTTATTGTCTTGACTTTGTGAATTAAGCCTTTTTTGTGAGTATCTTTAGTTGTCTGCTGTCTCCAGTCTGGTCTGGCAACAGTTGACTGGAGCGGTGAAAGTGTTTGGCCTTGAACACTGTTTTTAGAGCTTCCCTGAGTGGAGAAAGCTGTTCCGCGACTCGCTGTGAACAAAAGCGTTGGAGCAGTCGAAAGGGTTTTGTGCCTATTCAACTTCCTCGTACGGGAATTAATATAATATTTGAACAGCCCTGCTAATAAATAACTTGATGACAGCAACATGCTTTCAGAGACCCCGTAAAAACCCTTTTAACTCACATTTTCAAAGATTGCACATTTCTCATCTGCCACAATCGAGAACGACATAATGTCCTTGTACTCAGCCTTGGCTGTGGTTGTGTTGTCAAGATTGAGCAATGCTAAACTCATAATAATCTCTGGATTTTAAGGATTACTTCTGTGGGAGCGAGGTACCTTGTGCAGGAGCAGAGCGCAGGCCGTAGTCTGAGCCGGGTTCGGGGGTGATAAAAGAACATCCCTCTGATCATGTCGGACACGAGGGAACGATGTCGCCGTCTTGTAAAACGAGCATCTGATTTGTGTTTAATCCTGCGCAGGCTGTGTCCTTTTCACTTCACCCAATTACATGGTGTTCATTTGGCCAAAGCCACAGATGCTTGGCTGGTCTAGTCTGAGTAGAGGTTGCTACTGTAACGGTTTGATCTGAACCCCGCACATCGCAATGACTGCAAACATACAGCGGGAATAGAATGCTTTACCTCTGGAACTACTGTGTGATGGAATGCATTCTCATCATTTAGCAGATGGAAAACGACTTCTATGTTTTCACTGGGAAATCTGTAAATAACTGCTGTCCACCATGTTTGTCAGTGTCTGTGCATGCAGAGAGACTCATAGAGAATAAATAACATGGTATACATGCAGTATACAGTATGGTACTATGTATTATATTACTCTAAACAAAGAAGTAAACTGCAAAATGTTACAAGGCAGCATCTAAGTGTAGTATAAAGCTAAATCAAAACCAACACAGACAATGTCATTCTTATAGATGACAATCTAATACGCTGTCTGTAGCCTTATACACCACCGTAATCTGAGAGCTCATGATTCATTTGCTCTGGCAGATAACACACATGCTAATTAAAGTAGTTTGGCTACGACAGGCTATTGATAGAATTTAATTTCTCAACATCCCAATGATGTTTGCGGACCATGCATAGTATTTTGTCCACCATTTATTTTCGTTGTTTCTAAGAATAAATAGAATAAAAGATTTTAATGCAAAGCTGATTGTTGTCTTTACTGGTAATATTTATTATCATGTTACTCCTGTAACTTGTTTTTAACTAAACTTAAATATACCATAAATCCAACTACTACTGTACAACAAGCATTAGTGATTTTATAATTTAGCTATGTAGACACAATACACAGTAATTTTGAGAAACTGTAAGTGATTAGAATATGAATTAGCTCAAAGACTTATTATTGAGGTAAGGAAACTTCAGTCTTCAACCTCACTGCGTTTCATTTTACAATCCTCCTAAATACATATCTGTAATCTCAATGATTTTTCTGTGTTAAATAATACTTTGGTGATGCCCATTTCTGGCCATGATGACACAGAATCACCAGAGTCAGTTGTATCCATTTAAGACCTTGTCGAGGATTAGATGGAACATATTTCTTCCTGTGTTAAATGAACCATTTCATGTATTTACCAAAAAGGCTTTTCTCAACAAAAGCTTATTTTTCCCCCCCTTGATTCTGTCAGCTGTTGACAAATCCTTGAATGTCTACCCTCAATGTTGCCGGGCTTGAAAAGGTTTTTCACTGACACATGCTCACAGTATCAACTAGAACATTTGTATCTACTCTGAGTCATTTCTTATTCAGAAATATAGATATAACAAAATAATTACATTTAAAAAAATAACACAAGGCCTGTATTGTACTCTGTTCATCATATTGAATTACATGATGACCTTATGTTCTCAATCATTCAAGGAAGGATCTTTGACTTTCATATTAGCTCCCACACATTAGATTTTACATTCTTTTCCACCCAGATTTCATAATATTATTATATTTTTGGCAGGAACTGCTTCCAGACTGCCCATTTCTACATTGAGGACAGCATGTCGCCCAGAGTGATCTCTGCTTCCTCTGATCCCATGCTCGCGGCAGGTAAATGCACGCGTTCACAACCAGTCCATGCACACAGCTTCTCATAAAAAAGTGTTTTACCAGAGACATTATATAGAGGAGACATGCCACTTAGAGACATTATATAGAGGAGACATGCCACTTCGAGAATTTTGAATGGAGCTCTATGGGAGAATTCTGAAACGCCAAAGGTGACAGTTGGAAGAACATGTCCTCCCTCTTCCCCAGAAGAGCCAATCGCCTGCTTTATAATTGCAGAACAGATAACCTTTTAAGCCAATTCGGTGTCCCGAAATCTTGCGAATGTGTAGTGGAATTTCAAACTTGCGAAAAAATGCTTTTTGAGCCTTCGCGAACGTATACGTGTAATTCCTATGTCCCAATGATCACTGAAAGAGCGATTATGGATCTCTCCCTATTAATGTCATTGAGTACTTTCTAAATAAAAGTCTGGAAGTTAAAAGATTGTTGTAGAGTGGCGGGACTTTGGTTTTACGCATAAAACATGTGTTTCATCACAGTTTAGTCCTATTAATGGTCTTGCAGCTTAAAAAAAAACACAATTTAGAGTGCAGTTACTTTATAATATATATTTTGTTAATACTTTATAGTATGTGATTTGCTGATGATGCCTCAACTAAATCAACCAAACCAAAGAAACCATTATTTATATGCCAAATGTATTATTTATTTGTGCCAAATGTGATACTGTACCTGACGTGTGTTCTCATAGATGACCACAAGCCTGTTCCAGTCGAGCAGTTTGTCAAGCACGTGGCAGAATTACACGACACTCACGGCTTCTCGCAGGAGTTTGAGGTACCCATTCCTAAATGTTTCCCACTAAACAGTGCTGCAGAACAATCTATGTGTGCATTGTAGCCTTGACAGGGATACATTCATCACCCTCGTTCAAATGAAAGTATCTCAGAGGTTAAAGAAAGGGTTAAAGGTATAGTAAGCAATTCTGGAGATAGTTTGATGGTATTTGAAGTCGATCAAAACGAAAAACACCTCTCCCTTCAATGTGCCATAGGGTGCTCCCTCAGAAGCTCCGCCCCCACACATTGTGAACTCATTGAGAAGGCTAGGATACTGTTTTTGTATGTGGCCTGCACCACTGTGTTTGTGTTCCTATTTACGGAGCTGGGGCTGTGTGGAAACATCAGATTACTGGTTCAGCACGCACAGAACAGGATGCTGTATTGGATGGCAAGAAGATATTTGGTGACCTTGACAAAACGATTTTAAGCTTACAATTGCTTACTATACCTTTAAATGCATGGTTATTGTGATATACAGTACTCTGCATGTTGTGGTTATAATTATGTTGCTACAGTATATGGTGGTATGACTGCACAATAACGGCTAAAGTTATCAACCATCATTTAAGCATAAACTATGACAGATATGATGTTTATATTTAGGTAGAAACATTACACATAAATACAGTGCAGCCATACTCTTATACGTACATTCATATTCAGAAACATCTGAACAATTCTATTCTATATTCTAATCTTATGAGCCTGTGTTGCGAATCATCAAAAATGCTTTCAAGCATGAAAACAATATTTGCAGATGAGTAGGCGGAGCTACCGGAGAGCCACAGCTTTTATTGGTGGGTCTAGTTTAGCACCGCCTACATTTAAAACTATCATATTTGCACAGAGATTGGTAAGAGTGTACTCAGTCATCTTCAGTCTTCTTTCACTTGGACTATACTACAATACAAAGCAAATATATGGAATAAGATATAAATATCATATTTCTCTATAATCTGGAAGAATCTGGTCACTCGCGTCACGCTACACTCTTATTTGCAAATATGAAACTCCCTTTCTTGCTGGAATCAGCCAGTTTTGGCGTGCTCGCGTACTGACATGCTTCGTCATGTTGTGCTACTGGCATGATTCCTTGTGTTTATGGTTGCACTTTGTTTGTTCACTGTGTGTCACAAAAACCTTCACGGCTCTTCTCCTGCGACCTCACTTCCACCATTAGAGACTGAGAGAGAGTTATGAGGTAAGCCACAACACCCCAGCTCTGTGCAGTGGTCCTCATACTATTAATTAACAGCATATATCATTATTTAACCAGGTAAAAGACTCATTGAGATTTACATCTCTTCAAGTCATTTCTGCATTAAGGATCTTAGTTTGGGATCTAAAAATAATGTTATTGTTTACTACCACTAAACAGTATAGTATAAGCAACCCTTAATGGCATTGAACATTGTGCATATTTTATTTAAGGCAATTAACACAATTAGGAACAATACTAAAAAAGAAAATGTCTAACCCCGACATCATTTCACGACACCGACTAAAGAGCTACTGCGACCCCTAGGGGGCCCCAGCCCCACAGTTTGAGAAGCGTTGGCAGCTGTGCATGCATCACTGTGATAAAGCTCAGCGCTGGTCTCGCTCTAACAGGAGGTTCAGGTGTGCACGGTGGACATGGCCGTGACGGCGGACGGCTCGAACCATCCCGACAACAAGAGCAAGAACAGATACAGCAACATCCTGGCGTGTGAGTACCGCATGCCTGCACCAGAGACACTGCTTTACCAAGACGCATCCATTTAAGTTGGCTTCCTGTGTCTGTCATGTGGGTTTGGCCTTTAGGAGACCAGGGGCAGGTCTTGTGACTATTCCCTTCGATGGAAGCCACAGACCAGCTTGCTCTCCCACCCTCCCCGATTATCCCCCAACCCCGCCCACACTGTTTCAAACAAAGCAAGTCAGTTTACAGTAGCAAATCGGCCGACATTTGTGTTTTGTGAGGCGCTATATGTACTGTATAGTAGGCCTACCAGTCAAATGTGTGCACATGCCTTCTTTGTTCAAATTACTTTCTACATTGTAGATTAATGCTAAAGACATCAACATTATGAAAGAATACATGGAATTATGTAGTTAACAAAAAAGTGTTAAACAAATCATATTATGTTTGATAGTTTAGATGTTTTGAAGTAGCCACATTTTGGCTTTGGTATAGACAGTCCATGACTAGCAGACGTCTCTTGGCATTCACCCAGATTCGTTAGGTAGCGTGTCCAAACCTTGGTACACACACACACACATGTTGTATCGTCTCTTTAAACGCAAAGTAAATATGCTGCAGTAGCGTGATGTCTGATGTCCTGTCTGCTGTGAACCCACAGATGACCACAGCAGAGTGCGCCTCTCGCCTCAGACCGACAGGGCGGGCCAGACAGGAGATTACATCAATGCCAACTACGTAGACGTACGGGATTCACCTGTATCTTCTCCTAGGAATCAATACCTTTTATAACCTTTATTTAATAACCGCAGGGTTCCCACGCTAAGTCAAATGTCAACTTCTCTGAATTTCACTGGCTACAAGATTCCATGACCTATAATGAACAGAACGACAAGTCACCACAACTAAATTTATATCTGTGTAAAATGGACAGAAAACATAGATATTTTGCATAGGTATTATGCATTTAAACATTCAGACCAATCATTTCAAGATGTGTTTAGACATCTCAAAATGTAATACCAAGTTCAGTATCATTTTTATGGATGGCAACTAAAATGTAAACATGCCTCAAATAATATTCCCTGATTCGACCCATCATATTCCCTGACTTTCCATGCCTGGAATAGACTTTTTAATATTCCACGTTATTCCAGAAATTTCATGATTAGTGGGAACCATGTAACCGTTAATGTACACTTAATAAATACCATAGCAACCACATCTTCTTTCTTGTGGAGATGCCTGATCTCGGTCCCACCGTGTTGTTTTAGGGCTTCGACAAGACCAGGGCGTACATTGCAGCCCAGGGCCCACTGAAGTCCAGTACGGAGGACTTCTGGAGGATGGTGTGGGAGCAAAACGTCGGGGTCATCGTCATGATCACCAATCTGATGGAGAAGGGCCGCGTAAGTAGCCCGGGGACCAACTCATGATTGGAGCCAGTGTCACTGGTCACATGGCACTTGCTGGAGAATGAACATAACATGTTTTTTGATGTGCTATTGAGGTGCTATATCAATTCATTTTATTATTATAATTTTTTTTTTTTTGCTCAACAAAGATGCAATACAAATTACATTTGGGGGAAAAAATTTCATTAATAAAGTATAGCATATAGGCAAAAAAAAAAGAAAAAAATGTTTTAGTCTATTTGGTTTTGTTTAAAATGGATATTGCCTAGGGCATGAAATAGTATTTGAACAGTAAGCGCTCTTTTTGGCCAGAGATGCTCTGAAGTGTATACCCTAGCAATGGATCCCTAGTGATGGAGTCTGTCATTTTACTGTAGATGGGGGGAGGGGGTCCACGGATGGACAACGATGACTCCCGGAAATGAGTTCCAGCAGGTTGGGATGTCTGTCATCTTCCCACATCAGAATTCCCATGGGAGTGAATGTGTGCAATGCGTGTCTCCCCTCAGAGGAAGTGTGACCAGTACTGGCCAATGGATAGCCAGGAGGAGTACGGCAACTTCCTGGTGACGTTGAGAAGCAGCAGAGTTCTGGCCTACTACACCCAGAGGACCTTCACCGTCAGGAACACCCGTGTCAAGAAGGTCAGAGGTCGTGCGTCAGACCTAACAACACACACACGGGAAATGTTGCTTCTCCACATCTCAGTTAGTGAAACTGCACCCTAAGTTGTGTTTCTTAAGCTGAAAACTAAATGAGAAGACTGCACTGTGAGGCAACACATACATGGTGATCAAGAACTCACTGGTTCGAACCCTGTTAACTCAAAGTGTCGCAGTGTCCTTGAGCAAGACACTAAACCCTAACTGCTCCCAGAGGTTAGGTGTCTCCTTGCATTGAAATCGATGTATGAATGTGAATATGAGGCAAATAATGTAAAGTGCTATATAAATGCAGTCCATTTACACATAATATGCGTTTAAACCTGACTGGTGACATCGTCAAATTAAAATGTTAATGGGGCTCCCTCTAAAGCTGCTTGTACACTGCCCTGACAAACGCCGACCGACTCCAACCAACGTCAGCTGTTGGATGAGTGTGAGCCGTCAGACCGTCGTTAGTCGGTTGGACATGTCCAGTCGAGTCGGGCGGAGCTGTGGAACGTCTGCTATTTTCCAACAAACCGCAATATGAGTGTGTTCGCTTGACAACTCGCCGTGTACAATGTTATCGCACACTATTTTCATTGAAGGTGTCTAGGAGGCAATAACTGTACCATTACTCACTTCACTTAGCGATAGTTTCTGGACGTAGGAACGTGAATTAAGCATGAAAAAACCCAATAAGCAGCCATTTTCCAACCGCGAAAGTAGCCTACCGTAATGTCAGTTCGACTTGTTTGCAATTGAGATTTTTCACGTCATATTACATGTTACGTCATGTTACAGTCTGGGCAGTTTGGACAGGCAGTTGGTTTTCTGAACATTTTAAAGAATGCAACCAACCAAAGCTAGAACTCGTTGTTGGCGTCAGTTGGGCACAGTCTGGGCAGTGTACAAGCACCTTAAGCTCCTCTCCTCACTCGGCTCCTTGACCATGCTGTGCAATGGGTGGAGTCAGGCTCAGAGCTGGGGGTGGAGTTACACTTTAATAAAAAGATAGATTAAAGGCCACTGAAGGCGTCAATGCGCGTCAAGAGACGCCAGAGTTTTAGAACTAGTTCTTTTTGACGGGGCATCACCCACTGGTAGCGTCTGACGCGCGTTGATGCCGAGGTTTATTATTATTATTAATGCGGTTATATTTCTTGGGCATCAAGCCATAAACACACATTGAATATCTGCAGGCTTCTGAGCTCCTCCGTCAATTTGACTTTCGAATGTTGCATTCCTTGACGCACCGCCAAACGATGCCACCAGTGGGCAGCGGCCTGTACACAGAGAGGTTCCAACGGACGACACTTCGGCATTCCATTTGTTGAAGGACGGGGGAGACTTTTTATGCTTTATGCAGACCCAAACGACCCAGTGTTCCATGCAAGTCAATGGGGAGGTACATGGGTTTCACCACAATATATATTCCCCATTATTTCTCTCTGGGGGCGTTCATGGGTATTTTGAGTATATAACATTAATTCCATAAACTATGATCAATCTGAGGCCACAATGGTAGTTTGACAGTTCGACTGTTTTGGAGTAAATTTACTTTGGGCAATATTATGGTGAAATCCATGAACCCCCTCTTTTGACTTGCATGGAACGCTGACGGGTTCTGGTCTGCATAAAGGGTGAAAAATCACCCCCCCTTCTCCCTTCTTAAAATCAAATGCAAAAATCAAGTGCCGTCCGACTCCATTGCTAACCTAACATGCCAGATTGTTTGTTAGTCACAAGTCCATCTGGGGAGCCATTCGAAAACGGCAGGCACTTTCAAAAATACTCGACCGATTCTCACGGCGAAGTTGAACTGAAGCTGGCAAGAGATCAGGAGGATGGCCTTGCGAAGCTAAGTCAGTTTCCCCGTCTCTGTTCTACTGGGCTGATTCTCTTCCTGTTGACCCGCAGGGCTCCCAGAAGGGCTCTGGCTGTGAGCGGACCGTGAGCCAGTTCCACTACACCCAGTGGCCGGACATGGGTGTGCCTCAGTACGCCCTGCCCCTGCTGAGCTTCGTCCACAAGTCCTCCAGGGCCCGGCTAGAACACATGGGTCCCACAGTGGTGCACTGCAGGTACACCGCTCTGGGTCACCAGTAGGGGCAGTGTGGTCTTGAGGATTGTCATGCTGCTCACATACTATGCACTGAACCCCCGCCCTGCATAATAATGCAAATGTCAATAGTAACAATAGTAGTAATTATAGTAATAATAGTAATTTTTTCAAAGTTGGAATGGGTGGTCAGGCTCAGCGCTGGGGTGCAGTTACACTTTAATGACCAACATACAGTAGTTGTGGTCTGTGTTATATACAGAATATTTACATAGTATAGACACTGTATTCTCTCTCTCTCTCTCTCTCTCTCTCTCTCCCCTCTCCCCCCCCCACAGTCTCAGAAGACCATTTCTTGCGCCCCGGTGTTTGCATTTAGCGTAGCGTCTAAAGTGGCTGTGCAGTTTGATCCGTGAGAAGCGGACTCAACCGCAGATATTACCCGCACGTGTAGCCCAGCCCTGATCATGTTTACAGTGTGGCGGTGTCCTGTTGTTGTTGCCATAGGCTACAATATACGCATGGTATTCTGTATATACTGCGTGTGTGTGTATACAGTTGCTTAAAATGTAATTGTATAAATATACTGTAAATGTCAAACATATAACATAAATAGAACAACAATCTACAATTATAAACATTTAGTATAGTATACATTTAGTATAAATATTTAGTATTTAGTATAAACACAGTATATTACATGTAAGTAAAAAAAATGTAAAAATAATAATTATAAATAGTGAAAATTTGAGAAAATGCTGCAGAGGTCTCTTAATTTTGTTCCGCGACTGTATATAGACAGTACCAGTCAAATGTTTGGACACACCTCATTCAATTGTTTGTCTTTGTTAAAAAGACTCTGTATTGTAGATGAATACTGAATATATCAAAATAATGATGCATGGAATTATGTTGTAAACCAAAAAGTGTTAAACAAATCAGAATGTGTTTGATATTTGCGATAAGTAGCTTGATAGTGTTTGAGGTGTTTTGTGTCCCCTCCTGCTAATGTCCGTTGTGCTGTTGTGTTTCTCCTGCTAATGTCCGTTGTGCTGTTGTGTTTCTCCTGCGTTGGCAGTGCTGGAGTGGGAAGAACAGGGACCTACATCGTACTGGACAGCATGTTGAAGCAGATCAAACAACAAGACTGCGTCAACATCATGGGATTCCTCAAACACATCCGCACACAGAGGAACTACCTTGTTCAGACGGAGGTCGGGAGCCTCAAAATATCCTTGATACAGTTTTCTTTTTAACAAAATATTTATTTACACATTTACACTTTATGCAAACATACGGAGTCCCATGGGGAGAAAAAAAAGTCAGGGAATTGTTTCTAAGAAAAAAAAAAAATATATATATATATATAAAATCCAATAAGAAAGAAAAAAATATTGATAGAGATTAAACTTTTTTTTTCACAGTAAAAAATAAAAATTAACTATTAGAAAAAATTATTTGTGATTAAGGGATTTTTTTTTTTATAAAGTTAAAAAATAAAAAACAGGTGGAAAAAATAATAAAATATTGTGATGAAAATTAAAATGTTTACAATGTCAAAAATATAATGTAAGGTAAAGTGTACCAAGTAAGGTGAGAAAAAAAGTTTTAAAAATAGTAAGACTCTGGGAGAAAACATTTTTTGCTTTTTTTTCTCCTGCACTAGGAGACTTTTTTTTTCTCACACTAGCTGCTCCAGTTTACCATGCGGAGAAAAAAAAAAGTAATGGTGGAAATTATTTTTAGAGCTATACTTTGCGTTCCCACGCTATAGTTTTGCGTTCCCTCACAATAACATTTGCGTTTCCTTCGCAATACGTTTTGCATTCCTTTGCAATACTGTGGTTGAAACAGCTGCACACAGATTATAATCTTGTAATTAATCCTGTCCTGGTCTACATATTTCACTAACTACGGATGGCATGCGCTATTTTTAGGTAATTTAACATAAGACAATGTTATTGGCTTTACATTGGCTTTACATTGTCTTAAGCCAGTTCAATGTAAGCCAGACAATGTAAAAAAAATACATTTTCATAACAATATATTATTATTGTTTCCATCTATTATTTAAATGTTTTTTTTTATATTGTATTTCTTAGTTTGTTTAACTTTTAAAAGAAAAAAAAAACCCTAAACACGATTTTTTTTTTCTGTTAAATAAAAAGTTTCTTCTCAATATATATTTTTTTTCTTAGTTTTTTTCTTATATATATATATATATAAAACAAAACCAATAAGAAAAAAGTGACAATAGCAAATTAATTAATAATTCATACATATTTAGTCTATAATTCAAACACAACGTCACCACAGATTACAGTGCATGCATGCACTAATTCACGAGAATATTTGCAGCACGACAGCAGCGATATCCACATAATTCAACGTCTGTCCATGTTCTATAGTTGTATACCATTGATGAAGACAATAATTACTGTACTGATGCATTGACGTACTGCAATAACAGCATACTGTACATATTCACACAGAGGAAAAAGAAGTTACTTACTGTGCGCTTTGCCTCCAGGAGCAGTACGTCTTCATCCACGACGCCTTAGCGGAGGCCATCTTGTCCAGTGAGACGGAGGTGGTCTCCAGCCTGCTGCACAAGTACGTGGATGACCTGCTGACTCTGGGCCCCTCGGGGAAGACTCGCCTGGAGAAGCAGTTCGAGGTGAGCACTGCACACGTGCTACCATCTTGCGTTGTTTACCCACACGGGCCTACAAGCCCCACAATGCACTTGGGCACGTATTCTTAATGCTCGTTCAATTCACATTCACGACAATGGCGAGCCGAAGGCGCTTCGTTTTACCTTTTGGCAGTACTTCACTGTCACTTAGTAGTTGCTCAATATGTCACGCCCAGTAGGAGCCAAGGACTACGTTTGCATGCGTTGCCTGCGCTGGGCGGAAGACCTCGAACAGCCTTTAGCACATTTCTGTTGTTTGTACTGCTTCATCTCAACACCTTCCTAACCGTCCTGGAAGGGTGGATTCCTCCCTCTGTGGTCCCTTCCCTTTTTTACCCTATGGGGTTTTTAATTAATGTGACTGTATAAGGGCTATATAAATAAACTTGACTTTTTACCACCATTTCAACGTCATCACACTTCACTTCATACACCTTCACACACTTAAATCTCTGTGGTTCTATTGGCTGCCTTGTGTGTGTGTCTTTCCACAGCTGATTTCCCAGCCCGGTGTCAAACAGTGTGACTACTCGACTGCTCTGAAAGAGTGTAACCGCAGTAAGAACAGAAAGTCATCCGTGATGCCAGGTGAGATATACAGACAGATTTTTCTCTCAGCTGAACGGTTATTGCTCTGGGTGGCATATACTGTATCAGAGCTCTGATAGGGGGTCCCTGTGCCGTGTTTATATCACATATGGTAATACAATATTTAGTTGCTGGGCAAACAATAATGTGTAGGGTGGTCTATAGTGCCATGTATAAAGGTAAGCCACTAACTAAGCCATTAAAACTATTATTGACAGGTTTCTACTTATAGCACATTGTATTTATGTTTATGTATAGTTTGGGATCAAATAATTTGGAGGACCCCCTGCAGTACTTCTGAGGACCAGCTAGGGGTCCCAGACCCCCTGTTGAAGAACTAGTCTGTACTTTATCAAACAGCCCTAGTGTTGGAATATGGGTGGTGCCTTCTCACCCAGTTCCAGCATGTTCGTTTATGGAGTTGAAGTAGGAGGAGACACTGTGTCCAAGTTTAT
>JAODUH010000510.1:0-13592 GCA_027564835.1 Typhlichthys subterraneus | reverse complement strand
ATGTTATCTTCATTGAAGAAAACTGTGCTTTTCTTTCAAAAATTAGGAAATTTCTAAGTGACCCCAAACTTTTGAACAGTAGTGTAAATGTATTCATGTGGACATAGCCAGGTACTGTAACAATAACCAAGTCTTCAACAATACAGGATGCTTAAAAACAACCCCCACAGGGTGTTTTGAGAGGAAGTAGTGGACCACAATAGATATATTTGCAAGCGCTGTTAACAGCTACAGTACCATCAATGTGACTGTATTATTTTCATACCACCACCGAGAGCTGTGTCCACAGAAATGGCAAACCCAGGTGGAAATCTCCGAACTCTTCATGCTCAAATTGCTAAACATGGAATAACGCCTGTGCTCGATTAAAGGTGGCAGGAATTCTTGATTATGTTTACTGTAGTAAAACCATTTTTAAAAGTAACCAACAAGTTTACAAAAGTTGTGGAAAATACAGACTGGAGGTCATCAAATATGGTGATATATTGAAATGGATGTGTGAAAACCATCAGCATCAGTATCTGAATACAGTGTTTTCAGATTTATTTCCAGATCTTCTTAAAGAAGGCAAAACGGATAATGTATCCATGGACATAGCATTATACCAATAACGAATGACTGTCTGCATTTACTGTACCGATTACAGCAGGATACCTTCTTTGTTATTAGTTTACTACATGAAGTTTGTTGACCTTGGCTAATTAGCAACATAGCTAACTTGTCCAATCAGAGAAGATTCTATTTGGCCCAAGTAACACTAAACATGTGTGGGTGGACACTGGACACATGATTTACCCATGCCCTCACCATACACTAATAATTACATTTAAACTTATTTTGCACTTTACATGAAACTCAAAAACTGGCTAAAATCGGACTAAATTAACCTGATGCTTTGCTGGCGATAATTGGCTGCTTCATAAGTTTACATTTATTTCAATATATTAGGAAAAACGTGTCAAAAACAGAACAAAGCTACTGTAAATCTAAATAGAGATTGTTGCGGAGGTGAATGAAATCACATTTAGTTAACGTTTCTTAAGAATTGTTTTGCACGTACAGGGATGTCATTGTTTTTTATCTGGAAGATAATTTCATTCATCTAGAAATTACTCCCAGGCTGAAGAAGCTCTGGGTCACTGAGACCAGGGGGGGGATAAGAGAACATGGTGTCTTGTGAGATCATTTGCTATACCTAAGTCCATATTGCAGAGGCACCTTGCGTCCGCTGGGTCATCTGTCTTGGCTTTCAATAGCACTTTCACACCGGAATACTCTGCAGTGACAGATAATTCCTGTTCTTTGCCATTACAGCCCATTTGGCTCGATCCTGGCACGTTGACACCTTCCACCTTTTCGTCATAGCAACAACCTTGATCTCGTATTACATTTACTTTATTTTCCATTCTTCAAATTGAAGAAGGGAATGTGAGACCATAAGGCGGCAAATAGCTCTCAAGTGGCTGGCAGCATCGTCTGGACAGCCAGAGGTCGGGGACGGCATTGAAAGAGAAAATGAATAATATGCAGAAATGCTACTGCTGCGGGAGAGCAGAGAAGGTGCGGCCGTTATCGAGGGTGAAATCATCCCACCCCCCCTCCTTGAAAAACAAAGACACACATTTGACAGTAATGAGCGTCAGCTGTACTGGCATGGCGTTTCATTAGGTGTCATCTATCACGGCCTCCCTCAGCCCCATCACTGACCCAGAAGCTGACCTCTTACACGCTGAGCTCTTATTGGTCGTACTTTCAATGCCTTCAAATGTGGTCGCTTGTTACTCCCCTTACCTGCACACAACCAGGTGCACATCCTCTGTTTTTGGGTCACCTAAACACAGCTCTCACCCCTGAATGCCACCTGCAACTCAGGGAGATGGTACATGGGATGGAAGTCTGGATGGAAGACCAAATGGATGAAAGAACAAAAAAAGCTATATTTCTAGAGGGCTGTTGCATGACGGAGTAGGCATTACATTTGTTTTGATTTGTGTGTTTGTGTAATTCTGTTTGTGTGCCATTACTTGTGTGTATTCATGTATTTATTTGTACTTTTCTTCAATTAAGAATGATGTAGTGTTAAATTACTGGATCCACCTTTTTGGTTACTTATCTCAGTTTTCAGCCTGCTTACTTTTTATCTCCATTCATATTTTCTTCTTTAAGTGAGATTTTATATAAATTATGTATCTAATTTGAGGTCTGTCTTGTTCTGCTATTCATGCATTAGATTCAAACATTTTACCTTATATGAATAGTAAGTGAGTGCTAACCAAAGGCATTGAAGGTTAGCTACATCTATGCATTCATGATGGGTTGTCTGATTGAAGTAGAGATAGTAGTGATATATGCTAGTGAATCCTGTTTTCTGCTGTTATTGTAAGTTAATGTTTGCATAATGTTTGTGATATGACACTTCTTACACAAACCTCTGGTACTGAGATTATCTAAAAGGCTTTATGCATGCATTTAAAATGTGTCCCTGATTATTATTATTAATAATAATAATGATAATATGTGCATTGAGCTTTTTAATTGATATACTGTAAAGCTAAATGCCATGTCTGTCAAAATGCAGGTTCATGCAATGGGAATCAATGTCAAGTTGCTGTTTGTATTCTCAGCGATTGAACCGCTATTAGAAGTGTGTGCAAACAGTTCTCTGTGCTATTCTATTCCACCCTTCTTAATGAATCATGTTTGTCTTGACAAGCTATTCAGTTCTTCAATTAAGTTAATTGATTTCTGTCTTCTTAGCTGAGATTTTATCCACCAATACAATGTATTACAACTCTTAAACCTGTGGCTCAACATATTTCCTTAATAATCAAAATATTTTTCTTTACCACAAAACTAATCTTGCATGCAGAGCAATCTTTGGAGAAGGATCATTTCACATAGTGTGTTACACATATATAATGTTGTTGTTGCTGTAAATCTATAATAGCTTCGCCCCCCCTACTTGATATTGCCCCACCACTATATATGCAAATTACTATCTCTTTACATTGGAGTAAATGTATCGGCCTGTTAGATAAACACGTAAGCATAATAAGCTTATGAGTAGCGGACCCTCAGGCTGGCAACAGCACACCCATCAGGACATGACTAGTATTGCAACCCACCCAGGGAGCATCTGAAGGATACATTGGAAGCAGACGTGGAGTACTACAGAGACAATTGGACCATGTTTGGCAACGAGGCTGAGAAAGTGGAAATAGGTGTTATCAGAAACCAACATATCCTACGCACCCGTGTCGACCACATGGCTCTACGTAAGCAGGTACAAATGAACAGTGTCTAATACATAGTAGCTACAACCTTTCCAATATCTTCCCATGCAAATGCTGTTTGATGGATGTTGCATTGCTGTACTGCGCAATCATGAAGCCCTTCTAGTTCTGACAGTCTTTATTCTCTGGTGTGTATTCCCAGAGAAATGACAATAACAGCATACGGTAGTGACGCCTCAGCAGTGTATTATTTTGTAGTCGACGTATAATCTTCACCAATTGGCCGTTGGTTTGGGGGAGAATTGGAAGTGACCCAAACTGGGAGGTGCTTGTAGCTTTAATTTTAAAATGTTAAATATTGTCCTTGTTTTTTCCTTTATTACTATGTTATGTATTAAGTAATTAAGTACATGCTTGTTTCAGGTGGACTCTGCTCTTGTTGTAATTGTGTTGTTTGTGTGTGACCATGAAGAACCTCTGTGTGTTTTGGTGTGTGTCTGTGCTAAAGGCTGAGCAGAAAGCATTGGCCCACCAGAAATACCTGCACGCCCTCTGCCAGAAGCCTCCTGACTTCCCCATCCCGCTGAGGGCCCACACTGTCTGGGAGGGCATGACCGTCAAACTGTCCTGCACCGTACAGGGATGCCCCCCCCCAAAGGTCACCTGGTAAGACCCTTTTGCTCCCAAACACTTCTTTAATGGGACGGCTGCTGGCCTGAATTAATGTCAAATGCAGTTTTTAAAGTTATAGCAGAGATTAATCTTGATTTAATATATTTTGGTCTTTCATTGGAGCTGACACACACACGACACACACACACACACACACACACACACACACACAGCCACGCTCAAAATCTGTCTTCATTCTGGAAAGACTCCTCGAGGGAGCTGAAGCATTAAAAAGTTTATAATGACATGCACTCTTGCTATAGCGAGACTTAACTTTTTATCACTAATTCATGACCTATTAAAAATGCAATGCAAATCCTGGTATATTATTAAGTTTGCCTTTTAAGTGCAGAGATTGTTGAGAAAGAATGACCAGGCATACCGTTGCTTGAAATACAAGCCTTTGTATCACATTGAAATAACTTGTGTTCACTCAGGCGGGGAAGTATGCCTAACTGTCATCACTGATGCTATGGTTTGCTAATAGACTGTCTGATCAAAGAAATATTCATATTCAGTATTCATGAACCAGATCTGGGTGTAAGATAACTGTGGCTTGGTTGGTTTAAGCATCGCAGATGGGACCCGTCTTGCCCGATAAGCTCCATGAGGCTGCCCGCTACAGTACCAAGATACAATGAGACATCAAAGACAATCTCTTTCTAGCAAACTAACCATTGGTTCGTGAAAAATGTGCGTGCAGTAGCTCAGGACATCCAAGTGGTGCCTGATCTCGATCTTTGTTATTCAAGGACAAAATGCTTTCTTATTTATATTTATTGGGGTTTGATTGGATTTCTACTCCTATTCTCTCCATCTCAGGTACAAAGACGGTGTTCTGCTGAGCGTGTCTGGCCAGGCGTGGAATTATGGTCTGAAGCAGACATTTGGTCTCAGCTCGCTGGAGATCAGAAGGTAAGTTGCCGGTTGTAAACCTTCATGAACCTTCCACAGCTACAATAACATTAGATTTTATTCACCCCTGAGATCAGTCAGCTCTAACTCTGGCAAGATTAAGTACTTGCATCAACTAGCATTAATTATACATTAATTAAACTCAACAAAAAGACATGGTGACTCTACTTACATTGAAGGATGTAGCTTTGAAAGCTGTATATTTTTTGTGGATGAGTGCAACATTTGGGTAGTGCTGGGAAAAAAGGAACCGATGGTCAGAAATATATTTTAGAAGGGAGGAGTCATTTCCTAAATTGCTTTATAATAATGGTCTCTAATGAGTGGCATTCAGACAATGGTGTAAGCCTGGCCACACCAATGTGCTGGATTCTGTCAGTGACATCCTCATCTTACTTTGGTCAGGGATGGAGGGATGATTTGCATTCTGCCACAGCAGGGTGACCACATAGGGTGACTAATGCAGAACATTCTGCAGTGAGCAAAAAGAAAGTTAAATTTCAGCTCAATTTGGGTGGCTGCCAGTTTCCATAGCGATGCATTATGGTCATACTGTATATATCCTGCAGGTGCACTCGTGAGCATGCTGGGGAGTACAAAGTGGTTGTCAAGAACCCTCTGGGCGAAGCTTCCACGTTCGGTGTGTTGGTGGTAAACTGTGAGTAACTGTCTGTTTCATGCTGAATATTCATGATCTACCTAATCCTGGACACTTCATTATGGATTATGATAGTGGTGTGTTTTTTGCCATCTTTATGAATGCTAATGGTTAATGATGCCCACCCTCATAACAGAGTGGAAGGGGGAGGGTTAGTCTATGTATGATAGACTGCTGTTAACCTTTGCTTTCCACCGACGCTCTTTCTGCTTCATGAAGACGTCCTTGTTTAGTCTTTGCTCTGCACTGGGGTAAGGTTTGAGCTGGAAGCAGATGGTATCTCTGACCAACATGTTCACAAACCAAGCCCTCTGAAGGATGGTGGGGAGCTGCATGCAACATGTACTCAAATGTATAATACATCTATAGCTGAGCTGGCAAGCCCTCCTCAACATAGTGATGATATTAGGCTTTACAGCACTGTGATGGAGACACACATTAATATTACAGGATGTTATCTTTGTCTCCTAGGTTTTAAATGACCCGCCCTACCTTGAAACAGTGTGAGGGCACATATCCTGCCGATAACATGGTGCCATAACATTGTCCAATAATTATACGGGACGTGGCCTAATGAGACACTTCAAATGGCTTCTCCTCACCATCCATATTTCAGACATCGATTGTTAGAATAGGTTAAGGAGAATATTAGACGTGACTTGCATAAATGGGCAATTGCCATGATGCATGATGGATACATCTCTCTCTCTCTCTCTCTCTCTCTCTCTCTCTCTCTCTCTCTCTCCGTATTTTAATCTACTCCCTCTCTCCCAATGTTTTGGCTGCCTTACTCTACTCTACCGTTCAGCGTATGAAGGAGCAGTGGCTGGATCAGAGCGCTTGCAGACCCCTGGTAGGTTTCACACTGACTCCTAATGAAAAGTGTCCCGTTTCATTTTCGCTGACAGCCTTTGAAGCTCTCCAGCTGAAGCGGGTGGGCTGAGAGGCTTTGAAGACAGTGACACGATACTATGCACCTCCAACAAGAAAGATGACTTGAAAGGGTTGGAGTGTTGATGGTGTTTGTTTGTGATGTAGGGTCTTGTGTGTGCCTGCGTATACAGTATGTGACATTTATTTATGGTGAGATGTTGATTTCTAGACTAAAAGGATCCTATATTTTTTGGATTTTCACCTGGTCATGCTTCCAATATTTGGGGTTTCACAATTGCTTGGTTGAAATATGTGTCCAGTACAGTTTGTTTTTGTCATGTACTGTTTAATAAGCTTGCATTGTTTTGGCCAACTTTGCTTGTCAGTTATTGGTTAGCCATGTAAAGCTGAAACGTATTTAAATGTTTGGTCCTTCCTTGTTATCGTCCACGTTATCTTCCCAAAAACCTAAAAGTAAACAGCAAAATAGCATTTTATGAGAAATTTAGATTAGATAGATATGAAATCACCCAGTGTCCCTTTATTAGAATTATCCCACTTAAGTTAAAGCCAATTTGTTTTTATTTACCATTACATCTTCTCTACATTACTCTCTAGAAGTGCTTTGTCCAGTCCCAGCCAATAGAGGCATCGCTCAGAAACCCACACACCCAGTGAAATTCCTGTAAATGTCCATAATAGTGCCTGTACTGCTATCGCAGTCTGCTCACTGAGAAATTGTCAGCTGGTATTGTATTATCTTGCACAGAGCAACAAGAGAAGATCATATTTTCCAATAGAAATTACTCACTTAACAAAAACAGTAACTACAGAGAATTTGTCAAGATTGGTATTGTGTTGATGGGAACATGGAGATGAATGTTTGAGAAGGAGAAGTCTAAATGGGTGTTTTATTAAAGGCTGTGTGCTGCGTTGATTGCCTGGTCTGTTAAGGAGAATAAGGTCATTATTAGAAATGTGTCAGCGCCACACAGACCCATCTCTGGGAATGGGTTTTGGAGGGACTGGTAGCAAACATTTCTCTCTACTAAATTGCATCGCTTCAGCACTTTGCCAGTGGGAGGGGGGACCATCTGAACGAATAGCTTGTCAGGAAAATATGTACTTTAAAAGCACCCTCGTCCCCTGTTCTGGTGCCTTGAGCTGCATTTCTGCCTCTACTTGTTCTTTGTTTATTTAATTGGAAAACCTCCCAGTTTTCTGGCGTTCTCCATATAGACTAAGCAGGCCTCATAGTATATATATTTATCGCCCTCTCATGTCACCTTCCTTAATTTTCATTACCTGCTCCATAAGAGGAATCTGAGGAGGAAACTGAGTAAGGGAAGGCTTGGTGAGATAATGAGATCTGATGTCACCGTTGTGCCAACATACTGTACTTGACTATATTCAGAGATCATTGACAGCTTGGCCTGAAATTAAGTTTATAATGAAGATAGCAGTGGGATGAGCTGCAATCTACCATTGGTTTCATTCATCTATTTCATTTTTCACATTTTCCTTAGTATTTTCCTCTAAAATGAGCTCTTCATACGGAGTCACAAAAAAAAACTATCACTGTCAGTAATACTGATTTTTGGTGGATATTGTTGTGTGATTGGGTCTACTTCTGGATATGAGGATATGAGAATGTTCCTGGAATTGCTGAGTACCCACTATATTATAAAAAACAGATTGATGCCATTTGATCTTCACTGGTCCCTCATTCTTCCTCCAAACATCTTCCTTCTATGCCTACGGACCCTTTTGTTCTCTGCCTACAGATACTCTCGTCTAAAGCCTTCATCTGTATTTGTGTCATTATTTCCCTTGGCAACCTCCTCTCCCTCTAACTCCATTAGGCTACTCCAGCTTTAAGAACATCTGCTCTAAAATCGCCTCAATACCCGGTCCCTTCTTCATTTGGATGTAGGCACTACAGTTGTGCTATATGTGTCCAATACATATTTATGTTTGGGACAATACAGTCTCATGTCATTACCAATATTATAAAATTTTTGGGGAAATAAGCAGTAAAGTCAGCTGAAGTTGTGGGAAATTATTTATGAAGATAAATAAGCCTGTAATGTCACATTGCAGAAACGTATACAAATATGCTAAATGCTCTTAGTAATGTGAATCATTATGGTGATAAGGAGTTGACAAGTGAAGCAGGGAGACACGGAGAGAGGTAGTTTACCTGCCCAAACACGGGAACCTTTTACTTTAACCACGTGTAATACACTTGCAGTTCTAAACATTACGTCATCAAAACATTGCGGTAAAGACTGGCTGTGAATTACATTGGGCTATATTATATTGCATTACTTTGTCATTATATATTTTTTGCAGCAGCATACAGATTAACTTAGCTAAAAATACTTGATAGTTCATAAACTAGATGTTCATGTATGAATCTGTTGTCTGTACCCATCTTTTTCCCTAATCACATCTTTCAACCTCATGGTTCTAGCATTGGTCCAGGCGCAAGAGGCCCAATTAAAGATGACTTTGGCTCCTACCTGGGTAAATGAAGGTGAAGATCTCAACCTGCAGTGTGGGTTCACCTCCACATTGCTGCCCTTTCAAAAGGACGTGACCTGGTTCAGAGATGGTGAGCACAACAGGAAAACCCAGGCTGATTAAAACCTCTGATTTTGCAATATCTGATTCCACTAATGGCCAATTGCCAGTTAATGACTTCCACCTTTAGTGTCCTCGGACTGAGGACACGCACTTGTTGCAAATTAATCATGTATCAATGAAAACCCCTAAAAACCTATATAATGATCAGTTAGAATAAATGCTCAAGTATTTTAATAATTAGTCATATTAGTTGTTAGATATGGAGTAGCTTTAACAGCAGCAGCCTCTTTTTTGTATCAGGCCTATGTATCAGTATCAGTCTTAGCATGATTATTGTCTTCTAATTGTTTATTATGTCAGAACACAGTCCCCTCTTTGAAAACAACATCTCTTCACTACAATACTATAAAATGCTACCTGTGAAAATATTGTGTATGATATACTACTATATGTTATCAATCTATTATGTTGCTTATCGTAATAGCCTACTACTAATGCTGAAACTTACTAGCAGCCTAATATTCAAATGCAAATATTCTTTTTTTTTTATGTGTACCAAGCATAATAAATGGGCAAATCCTCCTTGACATCACCCATAGCTTTTCTCAAAAATGAGTTTGAACACTGCTTGCTCTCGCCGTTGCAAGACTACGCCCCCAATACATAATGAAATAAATGTATGGCTAATATATTTTTAACTGATATATATAAATAAAACTATTTGTATAGTACAGTTTTCGTACGATTGTCTTGGACGGGAATATTACCTATAGAGACAAAACATTTTTTTGAACCAGGCTGTTAACATGTATATTTTTGCTATAAAGTCAGACATTTTAACATTGTTGACTATGGAGATTTACTCCCCTTTTGCAGCCTGCCTCAAGTGGCCATTTGATGATCTGCAGGTGTTTTATTCATTTCTCAGCACCAGAAATTCTAGCCTCGCAATACGCAAATAGCTATACGGCCGTGGTTTTCCAATCAGCGTCGTGTTTATAGCTATACGGGCGTGGTGTAGGTGTGCCCCATGGTGCCGACAGCGAAAACGACCAGATGATTCATCCAATCAAGAGTCAAGTATTTTTTTTTAAAATACAGCCATTCACAAACAGTTTCAATGTACGGCTCCCTGGATGGACTTATGATAACAATTCCTCTGGCATGTCAGGTTACAGAAATTCCCCCTTAGTAACAAGTTATTTTGGACCAACAGAAGAGTTAGAGGCAGGCATTTAATCAAAATAAAATATGTATTAAAACAACCCTAATGAGTTTAGCAGCTCACAACAGAGGTTTAAGGCACACAAATGGGCAAACTGGTTATTAGGCGGTGATACAGCAACTGCTATGCACACAGCAATTAAGAAGCTTTTGGAACCACACCAGGAACTATGACAGCAATCCGACCACTCTATAGGGCCTGATGGAGAGACTTCTAAACCCCAACTGCAGCCAGCAACACTGGCTTGTTAACAGTACAAATAAAAACTATGGTACTTTATTGAATCTGATTGACATACAGCCACTTTAACCTGTTTGTTGACGGGGGGGGCATGCAGAGTCACAGCTGCTCTGCCGGCAGAGACTATAGAAAATAACTAAACTAGAATGAAAAAGAATACAATATATTGTTAAAGAATACAAATGAACTCATAGGCTAAAGAATATAGCTACACTTTCAACTAAAGACACAGAGCTAACATAACAAAACAAGACACAGAAAAATAAATGGGATAAACACATGGACACCATCCACTTTACCCAGCCTTAATTGGCTTCCCTTATATAGCAGGTCTTCTTCCATATCTCAGTAGTTTTTAGGCACCCTTATTGTACTGGGGCTGCAATGCACTACAGTCCATTCTGTTAGAAATGTATAAATCATTAAAGCATGCTGTCAATCCCCAGGAGTCCAGATACATCAGTCAAACAGGGTGGATATCAAGACAACAGGCCAGTCTGCCTCCATCACAGTGAAGGGCATGCACAAGGAACATGAAGGCATGTACACCGCTCGTCTGAAAACCTGTGATGGAGTCCAGGAGCAGAACGCCTTTGTCTATGTTAAAGGTGAGTCCTTATATGCAGCAAGTGTTAAAATGTATTGAGATGTCACCCATAAAACAGTAGTGGTTCATATTAACTCTCGACAGCTGAACATGTTGTATTTATACTTATGTTTTCAAACAATTGGACCAAACATAATAACATACCCAAGATAACCAATGCAACAATGAGAAATGCATATAGCCTGTATGATAATAAATGAAGACTAATAGATTTCCTTCAAAAACTGGACCAGACAAGCCTAATATAAGTTGATTGATGAACAAAACATAACATGAATATTAAACTTGCATACACATTATATTAGCATGCAATACATTTATGATTATTATTAATATTAAACATAAAAACATGTTTAAATTGCTATAAAGAAGCATATTATTTGATAGTCAGTCATGCTAGTAGATGTGTTTTAGAGTTGTCAGCCATTTGTTATTGTGTGATGTGATTGATGTTGGATGGATCAATATTTTAAATTATGGTATAACAGTGAACACTTTATACTTAAATGAATGTGGTTAAAATAGCTAAATTAGCCTCAATGTTGTGGCGAAATTAGACCATCAATCATCAATCTGTTCTACCCTAAACAGCTTGTTAACTTTTTGTACAATTGACAGAATCTTGTTAAACCGTCTCCAGTAATTGAAAATACTTTTATCTCAACTAATCTATTTCGTCATGTTCATTGAATCTTTCATGAGAACGACGGTACGTACACAACTAATAAAAATTACCATAATCAATGCAAACAACCACACACACCATGTCAATTTTAGTATAAAAGTTTGGTTTCAATTGTGCTGTCCTTTCAAGGGATGTTCATCTTTAATGCAGCCAGAGGTAGCAATTAGCTACCTCTGGGTGTGTACTATATATATATATTATAATTGTTTCTCCATTTGTAATATTGCTTTAGAAATAGAAGCCACAGGAGAATGGAAAAGAGAGCAAGGGAAAGATTGGATATGTTGGGTTTAGCATTCCAGTGGTATAGACTATATAGAGTTGAGATGAAAGGAGGTGTGTTTGATGTTTTTAAATTACACGAGTTGGGGTCCTCTGTTGGTGAAACATTCACTCCATTGAGAAGATATTTGGGAAAATGTCACTGTCTATCCACTTCAATCAATGTAATTCCCTCAGTAAACCCTTTCTCTTTTCTCTCTCTCTCTCTCTCTCTCTCTCTCTCTCTCTCTCTCTCTCTCTCTCACACACACACAGGCACACTAGTGCTGTGCTTAACACTGATGGCATTACAAGTGAACATTTGTTAACCCGCTCATCTCCTTATTATGTTGAATCTGAATATGTGTGTGCGTGTGTGTGTGCGTGCGCGTGTGTGTGTGAGCTATTTTGCCTGCAATTGCCAATTATTAATTCACTTGGTGAAGTCATGTATTGCATGGTTTTGCATGCATGTGAAAGGAAACAGCATAATGCCTTTTGTCTGTAGGTTCACTAAAGACAACCAAAAGGCCTATACAGTGTATATTCTCGCCGCCAAACGACGCTGGCTCCACATGGACAATTAATAACTTATTTGACTTTATTTACAGGTTTATACAGATCAGGAGCATGCTTCAAATTGTCAAAATGCCGCTTCAAATGAATGACGCCCTAGGCAGCTGCCTAATGTTGCCTAACGGGAGATCCTAGTACATGAATTTGCTATAGCTTAATAGTGTACAAACATTTTAGCTTTGTGTTCCAACCAAGCATAATAAAAAATGTATTTCCAGTAAATTAATTATTATTAATAATTAGGAAACAGACGGTGCGATGAGTGTAAAGTTGTTGGCTAATGTTGTAATGTATACAATATTTATTTGTAACTGTTAAATACAGTCTTGTGATTGGTTTGTCACTCCACATGAACAATTATTGCATCAGAATGAAGTGCTTGGTTCTGCTTTTGTTCACATCACAGCCATACTGGTATTTTCCCTGTAATGTTACTCGGTCGCGAGGTGGGAAATTTGGGGAGCGGGTACAGTATACAGGTTTATCGACCCCTGTTCCTGTTTACACATGACCCCATCCAGGAATGGTGCCTGTAAAATACTGGGATATACAGCATGTGTGAAAGGGCTTTATCATTCACTCTCATTCACTATCATCCATTGCCTCTAACTCTCATTCACTATCATCCATTGCCTCTAACTCTCATTCACTATCATTCATTGTCTCCCGCTATCATTCACTATCATTTACTCACTCCTTCTCATTCACAATCATCCACTCACTCACTATAATTCACTTTGACACTGTCATTCGCTCACTTATTTATTTATTTATTTTTTTCTTTTTCTTTCTATAATGTATACATTGACTACGTTTACATTCACACTACTACTATTCCACTATTCCACTATAATTCCAACTATGGCAATATTCCAAATTTGATAGGTGTCATGTACATGGACTGATTGGCCCTGGGGCACAAGAATCTTTGGAGGACCCCTCACCCCCAATGACATGTCTTTTTTTATACATACTGTAGGGACGGTGCTTTTTAACATTGTTCCAGTACAAGCCTGAAACTGATGTGTTGCACATAGGGTTTATAGCTATTGCTAATTTTC
>JAODUH010000509.1:0-13593 GCA_027564835.1 Typhlichthys subterraneus | reverse complement strand
AGACAACACAGCCCTCAGGTTCATAGGGGCACCCAAACCTCTCCACCACGATAAGGTGATGGTTCCCGGAGAGGTGGCACAAAACAAATAATGAGAAATGATCCCTTCCATTGCCATCACAACAAAACATCTCAGGTTAAAAAAATCAATTTATCATGTATGGCAGAAAGAAGCCTGTGTGTGGAAAACCAGGTGTTGTGTAATGCCTCCATCAAGGAGAGCGGCTCGGAGATCCCTGGCGCATCTACTGCTATCTAAGGAGCACGTTTCCCGCAAGCAGTAACTGTCTCTGTTTCTACTCAAGTGTCAGATTAACCAAGGATGAGATTAAACCCTTATGGGCGGGGTCAGCAGGACACAGGTTGTGAATTGTCTGTCAGAGCACACGTGCATGCATGGGAATAATCCGGTTTATTCAGTGGTTCTCAAATGTGGAAGACCCCCTGAGAGTTTTAAGACGTTGCAGTGTTTCTAATACAGTTAATTATCCCCAATTATAATGCTGTTGTGTTATTGAAACATGCCATGTTATTCTAAACGCACATGCGTGCTTGCATGTGGAGGGATGCAGCCATGACACTTATTATTGGGGGTCAGGGGTCATGGGTCAAAATGAGAACATTTTGAGAACCACTAGTCTAATCTAGAATCTATATAATGTGATCCTAGTCCGGCTCGGACTGGGCCCAATTCGCCAGTGTAAATCTCTAGGGCAGTCTCTTAGCACGGCGCTTTCAGTGTCACCGTGGCCAGCAAGACAAGCAGGTGCTTTGTAACAGCACCACGCAGATGAGACTGCAAAACAGTGACGCAACCCCAGCGATGAACAAGGGCATCGACACATGCGCTGCTCTCGTTCGTCACCGGCGCTTTGTTGTGATGCGCTTGGTGAGCCGCCTGTACCTGTACCAATCGTAGAGCTCGACTGAGGCAGCCAGATCGTCCAGGGAGACGTCGCTATTCTCCCAGAAGGGGATTTCCACCATGTGTTTGACAAGCTCGTCCAGCTCGCCCTTCATCTTCTGGGTGATGGACAGGTATTCTGTATGCTTCGCATACCGCCGGTCAAGCTGCTCCAGGTTGCCTTCCACAGTCTGGTTCAAGGACGATGCGCTCTCATACACCTGCAGCCACCAGAAGCACAGACGTGGCCTAGGTTAGTGCCTGTAAGGCTAACTGGGATTTACTTGAAAGGAAACAGCTGATGGCTAATAGGAGGTGATGCGTGGTTACAATGTGTTGGGGGGGGGGCTGTCTTTCCAGCAAGCATGTTCGTACCAGCTTATGCACGCCTGAGATTGTGCGGTTGGCGTGTCGCAAGGAATACGTCAGCCGGTTCACTCCATCGCAGGTTTCACCGTTCCCATAGAAACCCACAGCTATGCCAGCACTGTGGAGGGGAGGGGGGGGGGGACAAAAAGAACAGCAGAACAGAAAGGGAGTAGTGGTAAATATATATAATTTTCTTTTTTTAAAAGGAGTTTGATTTTTAATAAAGCAACTGCAGGAGACTGCAAGATACAACAGCAAAAAAAGAAAGCAATATGAAACGAGAAGCGAGAGGGCGTGTGAACTCCACATTAACCCCGTCAGCTCAGCCACCAGAGAACAGGAGACGTTGAGCTTCAGCAAAATGCCTCTATAAAGAACCATAGCAACCAAGAGGAAGGGGCCAGCTATGCTGAAAAGCCCACTATGTGGCTGACAAAGGCTGCACTGACATAGGCCGTCAGACACATCTTACGGAAGCCTCAGCTGGCTTCCGTTCTAAAAAGGTCACAAAGAGCCAAAAGGTATTACCACTTGGTGCAGCAATAATCAGGACATGGAAAGAATAAAACCAGGTTTCATTCAAGTCTTTTAGGGTTTGATTATTGGCAAGCATTAACAGCTTTTAGGAAATGTACAGTAGGCTAATATACCTTGATGTGTCACCCAATGAAGTAACTCCAAGTAATGTTAGAAGTAATGTACAGCCAATGTAATATTACCAGTAGAATTAGGCTATACAGCACTTAAAACACATTTCCAAACCATTTGAGTCACTAATAGCATAGACGGTGAGCGCACGCTATTTTACATTATAGCAGGATAAACTGAGACAGTGCAGACAGAGAGGACTTCATTCAGTGGTTTATCGATAGGGGAAGGGCGTCAAACTAACAGATGAGGCCCGTGCTCTTCATATAGCAGCACTCTGCCGTTTCCTGGAGGCTTGCTAATCTCACGCTGTAAAAAGGGTGAAGCAGAGGATAGTTAAAGCCATAGGTTTAGCCACAGTAAAATAAACAAACACACAGCCCATCTGTCCACTGTGGCCAAACAAACAAAATAAAAAAAAAAACTGAATTCAGAGATCATAAAATGTTACATTATGGTACTGCTTGCTCCAAGCAGTTCCACATATTGCTTGTTTACAAAGTAGACGTAAGCCTTCCAGCCAGTTTGGGCACATCGAAAGATGCCATCCTGTGGATGCAGCGCTGTGGCGCTCAGGAAGCGGTTTGACACCATTTCCTGTCAGTGACACATTTGACTCACTTCTTCCATTTGCAGAGACTCACGTTTGCTTAACTCATCAAGCACGCTACGCTAACTCATACTTCACTGAACCAGAGAGTACTCTCCAGTGGGCCATTAAAACAGAACGTGAAGGCAAACAGGATAGAACAACATCTGGGGTTCATGAAGACATTTGAATAAATCCATGCCAGCAAGTAAAAGACAAAGTATCAATTAAGCAATACAAATAAAGCCATTGCATCTCTTCGCAGGCATTACATTACATATTGTATACATGTTTTGTATTGCAATATTTCTTTCGCGTGAAAGATTACTTGTTTACTGAAGCACTTGGTGGAAATAACTTGGTTTCTGACGTTTACAGTGCTACATGTGTCAGCTGGCCAGGCATTCAGTTTCAAGTAGACACTTTTAAATGAGGAGAGCAAAATAAATACATAAAGTAAGGTTACATAATGTCAGCAGTAGAACAGCACACTGTTAGGTGCATGCTATTCTTTCAGTATGTCAGTGTGTGTGATTAGTTTTCTCTGAACATGCCAAAGGTGCCTAATGTGCATATTTACTGTTACATTGCATGGAACAAAGGCAATGGTAAAACTATGAAGTGATTAACAGTACATCACATCAGCCAATGTCTGGAAAGCATATACCTTGCTCATGAAATGTGTGTGTGTATGTGTATGTCTGCATGTATGCAAGTAAATCATTATATCATATTTAATAACAGGGGTACAATAGGTGAAGGCTGTATATAAAAAAGGTTTGAGGTAAGAATCTTGTGAAATTTGTCTGAAATTTAATAGACATCTGTCAGATATCAGTGAATGAAATGATCTGTGAGAATATCTGCGCTATAGGTTGTTTGTGTGTGTGCGCGCGTATATATATATATATATATATATATATATAAATAAAAATAATCATCTTTAAGCTTTATTTTCTTCTCAATCACATAAATGTGCATTGTACATGGCTGTAGGTTTGTCAAATGCTCCAGGGTGCAGAGGAGGGAGTGGATTTGACGGTACTTTATAAATCTTGCCTTTCCATATTTCTCATTGCAACTCTCACATCCTTATGGTTCTCTGAAAATGTTCAAAGACTCAAACTACTCTTCAATTCTAGACCGAACACCGTTTAACTGAATGTACCACTTACATGGAACATTACTACAGCATAGGGCTGGGCGATATATCTGAATTTTTTTCAAAAGAGATATAAAATTAGACCATCATTTATATCGATATAGTTATATTAGGCATTTATTCATAACTTTTTAGATTTGTTCGTCTCTCCATGCCTGCACTTCAGAGTGTCAAAGGGGCGGAGACACCAGAGAAAGCTCACATATGACAATTAATGTCGCTAAAAATAAAACATTTCACATTTCCATCGGGTTTCCTGTTTTTTTATATGTGCCTGAAGATTTAGCCCACTTTATAGAAAATACCGATAAATATAGTGCATCGGTATTCAACGTAAATATATCGGGATGTTATTTTTGGTCCATATCGCCCAGCCCTACTACAGCACCTACTCAGATTGTATAACAAGGTAGCATCATGCTAAATGCATGAGCAGAGAACATGCAGGGAATCAGATCAGAGATGCATGCATTCAGAAAGTGTGCAGCATAAGAGTGTCAGCAATGTAAAGTATAAGAGTCAAACACATTGCAGAGCCAGGAGGGTGAAACACGCTCAAAGATTTACCATCAGCATCCTCTGTTTGTTTACACTCACCTGCACACAAGTGTGGCGATAATGACACACCAGGCGGTGCAGCAACAGTCAGCACTGGGTTGCTCCTCGCTCTTTTTATGCCGGCAGCAGCAAAGCCAGAATGAGTAGATGAGCAGGAACAGAAAATCCAGGGCCATGCAGGCAAGAGCTAGTCCTCCCAGCAACAGAATAGACTGTAAGGGAAAACACATGGAAGAAGAGCCCATAAAAATAAAAACAGTCACAAGTCATTGTGCGTCTGCTACTGATGTAGATTATTTGGGAGTAAATCATTTCAGAATACATCTGAAACTGATATTTGATTAGATGTACAACATAGCATGAATCGCAAAATGATTGTTATCAAAGGGAGTTGAGACAGATAATTTTTTTAACAAATGTTTCATCCTCGACCGAACCAGATTTGCAATTTAGAAACAATTACTTATGACAAAATGCTTCCATGTCCTAAAATATGGTAATTTGTGAAACATAAATTAGATATTTATTATATTTGTCCAGTCTAAAGCTCAAAAAAATGCTGGTGAGTAATAGCATGTGTTCTTTAAAGGGACAGAAATTAAGCAATTACTTGTGAAATTAACAAAAGTAAATAAGTAAATTGACATGCCTGGCCCATGTCATATCTAAAGACAAACTACCTCATATTTTGACATGGTAAAATTCCTTGGTTGCAGTTAATTACAACACTCACCGAACTCTATTTTCGCTCCAAACTCACCATTTTGAAACTGCAAACAGTTGGGAAGAGGTAGACTGTTAAACTATACTGTACGCTTTTCAATTTCAGTGGGTGTAACTGGGATGCCCACAAGTTCCAAGCACTTTAACCTATTAACAACTCACGCTTTCTTCAAATCTCTTGCACTAGTATCTTCAGACTATGAGAAAATAACTAAAAACACGTGAAGAACCCACTCCTTTTGGCTAATGACATGAAGCCATCATGTCATTAGCCAAAAGGAGTAGGTACTTAACATGTTGGTAGTCATTTTAGTTGCTGGGTTTAAATTCTCTTCTGAAAAACTGCACAACTTAAAGCACGATGTATCACTTACCTTTTCAACTACACTAAACAAACATATTCAAGTAAAACACCTACATTCCAAACTGGCCACAATAAAGGCCACTCTAAAATGTGCAGTTTAATCACAACACCATTCCACAGATCTCACAATTTTTCTGACTGTCCAGGATGACATGAACAAGAAACTGCAACATTGGGGCCTTTTGTGAACAGTCCACGCTTTTGCAGTAATCATGCCGTTCAGCATCTCAATATAACACACCAGTCAGGTGGATAGATTATCTTGGCAAAGGTAAAGCGCTCGCTGCTTTTTAGCATATTTTACAACATAATTTGAGAGAGAGAAAAATTGTCTTGTGCAGTCTTGGATCTTTTACTTAAAAATGTGTGTTGCATTTATATTTGTGTTGAGTATCTGACCTGTGTTTTTTTTGACTACATAAATCTAGCCATTTTTAAAATCACTTGAAGTTTTTTATTTATTTATATTTAGCCAAGCAATAACTAACAGTTGATGACCCGACAATAGCAGAAAACAGTTTATATTATATTGACAATCATATTGTTAATCACAATATTTTCTGGGACAATAAATCCCACAACAAAAATATTTTATTTATTTAAAACTTTTTTTTGTAACATTAAATGCACGCAATCAGTTTTATATAACTTAACAAGTGCAGGGTTTGTATTGATTAGCCCAGTGGTCCCCAATCCTGGTCCCAGAGGGCCTTGGCCCTGCATGTTGTAGATGTCTCCCTACTCCAATACACCTGATTCATTTGAATCAGGTGTATTGGAGTAGGGAGTCATCTACAACATGCAGGGCAGCGGCCTTCTAGGACCAGGATTGGGGAACTCTAGCCATTTCCTCATTTGTTTTTTCCACTTCAATGAATGTGGAACCTATTTTGTAACTTCAGCTAAACTTGTCAAAGTTAACTCCAACTTCTGCAGTCTGTGAAATTAACTTATGAACTCATCATCCAGTAAAGGCAAAATTAATGACTGTGATTCAGAAATACATGGTCTTAGTTTTACCCTTAAGGAAACATGGACCTTTTCATTTCTGCTGTTCATTCACAATTAACTAGTGTTTAACCAAGTTTTGAATTTGTGTTAGACTAATGAATACAACATTTTTGGAGTAGGCCTACATCATAAACTTTCCAAGAATGTCTAGTATTTTGTGTTAACATTTTGTTGTTTATGAACATAGACCAGCACAGCAATCCCTAGGAGGTTGAACTCTTCATATGTAGCTTTGATAGACAAGACATATTCTAATAATTAAACAATAGAAACGTATAAAATAGTCCTATATGATTCATAGTGAAAGTGAGTCAACCACACCCCAGCAACGACATTTACCTGTTGATATGTCCTGTCATCAGGTCGAAAATCACTGCTCGTTTGCTCGAACCTGAGATTGAAATGAGGAAGCCTATGTAATAAATTGACCCACCATGGAGGAGAGTAGTTGACCACTGCTGCCATGCCAACTTCAGTGCAATTTTATCACTAAAATATATATTGAAATTGAACTTAATAATAAACAATTAACACCAAGTTATAAATCCGTTTCTGTTCGGTATGGAAATTTCAAAATAAAAAAAAAAATTGTTCTCCTGGATGAACCAATTAGTTAGGCGCTCGCATGTTCACAGTCCCCAGCAGCCGAGGCGTCAACTATTGTACCGTATGGGTCCCACTCATCACGTCATCGTCCATCCGATCCAAATAGTGCCTACTGGCTATGCATAATTAAAAAAATATATATGTAGTCATTCCCACGCAATAAAGGCAATGTTATCAGACCACTCACACACGCAAAGTGATTCGACTCGTTAACTTCTCAGCGTATGGTAACGAGTTAATATACGTAGCCAGGTAGCTAGCCAAGTCAAGCTAGTCAAGTCAAGCTATCATGCTAACCAGTTCAACATAAACAAATTAACTCTTGGCAGTCGGAATTCTCACATATGACACTATGTCGATTGTATTCCGTAGATATACGATGGGCACTCCGTGTGTTATAATGCTGTAAATCCTCCTTTGATTCGCTCATTAGAAGTGTACCGTGGCGATCGTTAGCTACTTTGCAATCTTGGTGAAATCCTCTTGTCTTGACGAAAACAATAATATGGTAACTTCCGTACAGTCGCGATTTACATCTTGGTTTATATGGCAGAGCAGAGAACGTGTATTTTTCACAAGAATGGTAAATCCTGAACTGCTGTCGTCATAGTCCAGAACATAAATATGTGCAAAAGAAAGTCACTCAGTGCATCCAAAATTGTCTAAAAAGACAAATCTGGATAGGCGTACCGCTGCGTTCAGCATACAACCCACTAGCAGTAGCAGACGTTCCCACGGGTTATTTATTTGACCCAGCAGCGCCACCTAAAGATGGCTCTTCCTTCAATACTTCTATATAATCTGTCAGATAATGAGCAGCGATGGCGACTGTGACGAGCGATATCCTACAGATTATAGCTATGACATATAGCCGTATACGATAGTCTATGCACATTTAAGAAAATGTATACTTTTATAAACATCTAATGTCAATTTATCGTTTTTCTATAGTTTCAAACATGAGACGCAATGCTCTATGTTGTTATTAATATAAATACCTCAATTTGTGTTACCGATCGATAGACTCAAATTAGTAATCGAACATGATTGTGGCTAACACACTCTTCATGCAGTAATATACTCGCATATAACAAAACTTTATTGCTGGAGTTGAGTCCAAGGTTCACTACAACTTTAAGACGAATTCCTTGTTTTTTATTTTCCTCAGGAAATCACATGGCGGTGCTCGCTCACATGACAAACTGAGCTATGGCAGGCGAAATCAATGAAGGTAAAGTACGAAACTTCCTTGAGTCTTGTCACATCTTTGACGATTGTCTTTGTGTTAGCAATTAAGAGTTATTCATCTGTAACGCGAAAGTTTTCGTTTGCACTATATGACAACATTGGTATAGTCACGGACACTGATATGCCAACGATACAGTAAAGTAAAAGTTTATCACCTGTGTTGTTGTATATAGGCCTATTCTTTGCTATGCATATATAGACCTATTGACGATCAAAATGTCATATAGCCTAGAGAAAAGAACGTTCACAATTTAATTCAGTAAACCGCAATTGTCCTGAAACGATGATTTATTATTATTATTATTATTATTATTATTATTATTATTATTGTTGTTGTTATTATAAGCCATGTGAGGCAACCTTCTACCTAAGGGCTTCTATCTATCTATGTATTTCTTTATTTAATTAATTTATTTATTTTTTCTTAATTTCTACTAACACGTGATAGGGTTGACATAATAGCCTAACACTCGGTATAATGTGAATGTTCCTCATAGGATCAGTTCCACCATACTACAGGGAAGTATACGAGGCTGTCCGTTGTAGGACAGATGAACGTGTACAGGTCGAGGTGTTCCTCCGCTTGCTCGACGGAACAGACCTACCGAGGGCTGTAATAGGGCAGGTGAGGAGAAACAAATATCGTTCTGAGTTAAGATAAAATAATAGCCTACGTTATGCGTTTAATATTTAAATTTATATTGTTCCAAGAAGATATGCCTACAATTTTATTTTTAACTAGGTCTAGGTGTAGCCTAATTACATTTGCCTTGGTTTCTTTGACAAAAAAATATCAGGAAAAAAAATTGAGAATTTCAGATGCAATAATGTACTGTAGGCCTACTGTACGAGACTTAGTCCATGCTTAGCATACTATGCTAAGTGTGGGGAAATGTCACTATACTGTGAGGGCAGTTATCATCAAACAGTAAAATGTAGCCTACATAAAGAAGATAATTTATCTGTGTCAAATAAAAATGTTTTTTTTTAGGAAATGTAACATATTGAGTTAACATTCTGTTAATTGTTACTTTGCATTATGAATGCAAACCACACTATAGATCTTGGGTTGAATTAAAATGTGATTTTAATATCATGTGGTCTGTCTTTTCCAGATTGTCGAGCATATTGACCTGACAGACAGATTCCTCAGCAAGTTATCCTTCTATAAAGCTCTGGCTTTGATTGCTCTTGCTCAGCAAGGGAAGCATCCAAGCCCTAAACTGTTAGATAACTGCATACAAGGTACTGTATAATTGCTGTTTCAGCGAGAGCACCTCAATGTATTGCTTAATGAGTAGCCTGGTGTCCTGCCTAAGGGCAAAATTAGCTACCATTATACATTTCTGTTACAAGCAAAGCTGTGTGAAATTAGTGTTGTTTAGTTTAAATAAATGTCCAAATAAATGGCACAAGTGATTTTGAATATTTAACCTTTGGGATAAAGTCTTGAATGGGTTTGACATCGACCAACCTCTGGTGTTCAGCATACAATACAACAAACTATATTCATACCTTTCTTGTAAAAATAATTATTTGTACAATATAGCGCCATACCATGTGGGTGCAGTTATGTTCATTTTTTATAGGTAGCCATTACTGTATATTATCCCTATTCAAATATTTATTTAAGACCAACTTGGTTATTTCCACGCCTCAGACTGCATGCCACATGGCAACAGAAGTGTCTGTGAGAGCACGTTTGTAATTGGTCACAGTATGCAACTTTCTATTCATTATTTCATGGACATTTTGAAGTAGTGATACCAATGCTGGGTTATTTGACTAGCGATTGTGTTTAACAATATAGAATCAAGTTAGAGAGGCAATCCCACCACGGGCATGCCATTTATTATATTGATTGAATGAAACACAAATAAGAGTTATTACCTGTGTATTTTAGAATTGCCCAAGCCTCAGCTCGGGGATCCAAAGGACCTGTCGACGTTGAGAATGAAGCCATCTCAGGGAGATGTGTTGACTGTACCCCAAACCCTGGACACTCTGCTGGCTAGAGACACTATACAGGTGGAGCTCATCCCTGAAAAGAAAGGCCTGTTTCTGAAACATGTGGAGTACCAGATCACCAGCCAGGTAAGGAATCCGATGAAAATCTTTTATATATAGAGTTGGAAATGGTCATATGACTACCATTGTACATAGACTAGGAAATTGTAGCAAAATAATTGTAGTGTAAAAACAATTATTTGTTCTAATGTTGTAAAATTATTTTATGTTAATTTACTTGAGGCAGTAACTAGATTGTTTGGAAGGTAAAAAATGCAAATACTTTACACTGTTTATTGACACAAATTACTCTCCAATTTGTGTTAAGAAATCTCAATCTGCACAAAGCAAATAAAAGCTGTGATTTTAACCCCTTCACTGTACTTTTACTATTTTTGTCTGCTTATTTCAGCATTTTAAGATATCAGTTTATCGACGGTATAGTGATTTTGATGTCCTCCATGAGCTTTTACTGCAGAGGTTTGCCTACAGAATGGTGCCAGCTCTGCCACCTAAGAGAATGTTGAAAGGCGGTATGGCACTGATGTGATGAAACAGAATATATTTAATGTTCTCTTCCACCACCCTTTCCCCATCATTTTGATACTGTACATTAATTTGTTGCGGGGGATTTATTGTAGGGATTTAATTTCTTGATATGTAATCATGTTGATATGCAATCTTGTTGCTATGAGTTAAGTTAGACAGTCTTCAATATTGGATTAAATGCATATTTCATGTATTATTTATTAATTTATTATATTTAATGTGGTCATTGCAGGTGCAAACCAATAGGATATACAAATCATAAAAAAGACATCTAGCGGTATTAACTATAAAAACACTGACAAATATGTAGGCATGAGGTTGAACCGGCTTTGCATAGTAGAATTGTACATAGGCCTACTACAGTACATTTAGAGAATTGACAAATGGCACTACTGTAATAATAGAGACCTCTTTAAAATATGGGGGGGGGGGATACTAATCACTTTAGTATTCATTAACCTCCTGATTGGACTAACACATATCTTTAGTTGTTATTCATACTTGATTATATTTGTTTCCTAATGCATAGTACAGCCTACTAATAAGGGCATGGTAGACCTGTTTAGACATGTTTCACATGCTGTTATTGGACTCAGTAGTAAGTTACACCATATCTCACTGGTTCACAATAATTGTGTTTTCTTGTTTGTTCGGTAATGTATCCACAGTCCTGACATCCATTTCTGAGCGAGAGTTCATACAGGGAAGAATGCGCGCTCTTGGTAGATTCATTAATTTGGTAGCAAGGCACCCTTTCTTTTCTGAGGATGAAGTGGTCAAGACATTCCTGACATTCAACGGCTCGGTTTGTGGCCTTTTTCATAACGTCCCTGCTTCAGGCTTGGGGATATTGTGCACTAAACGTAAACCACCCACGTTGCTCATTATCTTCCCCTGCCACTTACTCCCCCATTCCGCTGCCCAAACAGGATGTTCAGGCAAGGCTACGCGACACTTACAAGAAAATGGGCGATGAGTTCATGACAAACAGAATCGCTACACAGGCAAAGGTTTGTCACATTTGAATGATGGAAGATATTTAAGATGCACTCCTTAGATTGTCTGGAATTATTTACATGATTGTATCACATGCTTATCTGTTCTGTAGGAATATCTTCCTGGTGATATACAGGCCCAGTTTGCAACAAGTAGGGAGTTGATAAGAAATATTCAAAACAGCTTCCACAAGCTGCGGGACACTGCTGAGAGAATGGCTGAGCGCTCCAAAGACAATGCAACCGATCTGCTCATGTTTGGCAGAGAGCTCAGGTACTTCAGAGGTTTTGGCAATACACACTATTGGATTGCATATTTTGATCAATTAAATCTAGCTGTGTATATGAGAATGCGTGACAACAGTCCTTGTTTGCATATGCTATGCCTTAAATTATAGTATGTGGCGATTCTTGGGCAATAAATGGAAAGCTTTTGCAATGCTAGCCCATTCACTTACATCTAAGAAGAATAATGTAAAAAAAATACTCTGGGAAAATTTTTTTGTGTGTGTAAATACAACCACTACTGTAATTCTAACATTATCTTATTCCTGCAGTACACTGGGTTCTGATGCTTCTCCTATTCCCTCCTTGGCCTCGTCACAAAGCATTTGGGGTAACATGCGTCAGTCTCTAAAGGGCCTGTCTGTGGAGTTTACATTGCTTTCTGACAAAGCTGCTCAACAGGTAAAGGCATCAAAAACACAAGCAACCCGCTGCACGTTTTTGTTTGCAATATTGTTAAAAGTAAGCATTTTCTGTGCCATTATTTTCAGGGTACAAGAGAAGAGGATGATGTTGTGGAAAAACTGAATATATTCCTTGATTTGCTACAGTCCTATAGAGTAAGTCAGCGGCTCTGAACAGTAAAATGATACATTTTAAAATGGTTAATGATTGGTCACTAAGGTGACCAAGGTTAAATGATGGTAACCATGCAAAATATCGTTTCCTTTTATAGCAACCCAATTTAACCCTATGTGGTGTCTTTTGTGATAAAACATAAATAAAGAATAATCAATAAACATTATGAAATATAACACATTTCTCGGTCTTAAAACACCAGCCCCATTGAACACATGATACAGTATACATATCAGTCTATAAAACCGTCAGCCCTATTGAACAGCTTTTAGGCTGTTCACTGCAGGCAAATTGGATTGTTTCTTAACTGTTTTATTTGCAAGTGATCATCTCAGATTTGTGTTTCACCAACCTATCTGCATGGGTTGCTGTCGTAATGATGTAGGCGGTGTGGGCAGCTATGTTGTTATGATGTAAAGTCAGAATTCGGTGTTGAGAAACCTTGCCCGAGATTCCGACATGGAATTCAGAGATCAGGGGGCGTTTTGTATTCCTTTCCATGTTGGAAGTCGGATCTTCTGAGTTCCGAGATATGTTCGAACGCAGCACGTGTGTGTTATTTGTGGTGTTTCTTAGGACCTGTGTGAGCGTCATGAAAAGGGGGTTCTCCATGAGCACCATAAAGCTCTGCAGAAGTACAGTGTGATGAAGAGGCAGATGATGAGTGCTACTGTTCAGCCCAAAGAGCAGGTGTCTGTCGAACAGCTGGAATCTCGCATTGTTCAGGTTGATCTTTTTTTATTTATTAAAAAAAAATGTTTTGTGGGAATTATACTTTATAGAACACATTATACTTTATAGAAATGACTGGTTAATTTATCAGTGCAAGAGAACAGGACACACACACACACACATACACTCACCTAAAGGATTATTAGAAACTACTGTTCAATTTCTCATTAATGCAATTATCTAATCACCAATCACATGGCAGTTGCTTCAATGCATTTAGGGGTGTGGTCCTGGTCAAGACAATCTCCTGAACTCCAAACTGAAT
>JAODUH010000508.1:0-13593 GCA_027564835.1 Typhlichthys subterraneus | reverse complement strand
CCCCCCCCCCCCCCCCCCCCCCCCCCCCCCCCCCCCCCCCCCCCCCCCCCCCCCCCCCCCCCCCCCCCCCACCAAGGCAAGACAGAAATTAAAAGCATCCTTTAAAGCGCCAAGATGGTTTTCAACACATTAAAATAAAAGTGGCCACGGCGCAAGCTAAGCTTGAAGTACCTCTTCTCCGCCAGCAGGGGCCCTCGCGGATGGTGTAGGAGAGCTCTGTGAACTCCACATCTACGGCAGAGCGACGAGGGAGATGAGAGAACCGCTGAGCCTCGGTGATGTGATTCTCCACTTTCTTCAGGTGCGTGAGCAGAGGTGCCTCTTGCGGTGCTCCAACAACGGGGAGCTTAGTTTCCTCCATGGGAATGCTAACCGACCCCGGGTCCAGCGACCTCTCGGCCATGTCAAGATACTATAGAAAGGACAGAGACACGTGTAAACAGACTAAACGTGTCGCTGTTGGCCCAGCTGATGATTAATTCCCTACCGCTATCCCTCCCTCATCGTCTGCTGAGTTTCATTGCAGCCATAATAGCCTGTGCATAATGTGTACAAACTAACTGGTGTTTCTGTTTAACATTAAAAGGAGCATTAATTTCTTAGTTATTATTTAATGTAGTTCCCACAGTTCCCGCTGACCCTTGCGGCAAGAATTACTGCTGAGTTTGATACGTCGGTTATGGTTGGTATTCCCTGGTGATGTATACCTCGATCATTCTGAAGAATTTACACATCATTCAAAGCTGCAATGGTGGAACAGCAATATAATGCACTATATACGGAGCAGCACATGTCTGAATTGATGGGGGCCCATTCCCTTAAAGTGCCTGCGAATGAAATTATATTAATGATCTGTTGTCACTCATTTTATATTTGATGTAGATTTACACCTAATATGGCATTAACCACAAATGTTTTCAATCCGTGCTAGTCTGCTTTTGAAATCAGAATGGTATCATGAGATAGCAACATCCACCAAAACATTCTCCAAAATATTTGCGGTTTTGTGGTTGATTGATATAGCATTTATCTATGCTGTAATTAAATTATTTATTATAAAAACACACAACCTTTTTGATTCAATTTGGAAATGCTTTCAGTTCATTGTGCGACCATCCTGACCTTACAAGCTCTGCGGCGAGTATCAACCTGGGAGCCCTTGACACAAACTGTAGAAAACAATCGGGCCAATTAGCGGCTATAGCTGACGTTTTTTCCCCAGATGACGACATCAGCATACATTTCGATTTCTACTGGCACTGTATAGTTCATTTTAAACATTGTGATTTTGTTAGATAAAGGACTTCAGACTGTAGCTGGCGAGATCAGGGTGGCATCACGAGCCAGGCTGGTTCATCACACTATCGCTTCTGAGCGGTAACATCTGTTAGCACGCTGGATGGTGCCGGAGCAATGTGGTGAATGCAGATTCTTGTGGAGGAGCTGATGTGATTGCAGACATCCTCTTAAAGCATAGGTGCAGTGCATGATCTGATTACAGATCAGGCTATGGACCCGCTGGTTAAGAGGAACAAGTGTGTGAGGAGTAGGGATCTGGTTTCAGCCGTACAGCGCAGCTATAGTGCTGATTCACATACATTTCACTCTAAACATTATAGACAAGATAACTTTAAAATTACATTTAAAAATGGCTTACTAAGCAATTTTGGGCTTTTATAATCTGGATACTTTTATGCTCAAACGTTGTAATGTCTTTGGTTTGATTTAATGGACATTGATCCCAATGAGTTTAACTGTAGACATCAGGATTTATGTAAAATAAGCATGATTTTAACATCAATGTGCTAATATTAATTTGTGAAATATGTAGGTTGCTGTACTATGCAAAATACTGTATATATACATTATATATACTGTATATATATTGTATACTGTGATTTAAAATGTGAATAGTGGCTGTATAAAAATGCTAATAATAGATTTAATGGTAAACATTTCAGATCAATTATTTGCTAATCAAAGCTATTCAATAAAAACATTGCTATGAAGAGCTCTATCATTATAAATCTAATGTTTATCAAATTGCTCTCTGGTTCAATAACTTTTTTTTTAAACCAATGGTCTTGTGTATTTGGCATGTTTCAGAAAAACAAAAAACCACAAAAGAACTGTGAATACGACTTATGGTGTTCTGTTCCAAAATGCATTCCTGACTTAAGATAAGAAACATGCAATACAGACAAAAGATTTAGTTGTGGGGGACAATGGTCATTAGTCATCATGCATGTCCCTGTGTGCTGTGGGAGCAGGTAAAGTTAGGTTTCCTGACGTATATCTGTTTACAGGTGTCATGAATTGACCCGCAATGGGTTAGACTAACAGGTGCTTTTGAAGAGTATGTATCAAAGCTGTCACTAAATCCATGCCTCACTGAACACAACACATTATGAGTTTACTTCTAATTGTAAAGACACACACTGGTCCCTTGAGGGATGGGTTAAATGCAAAGGATTAATTTCGCTACATGAATGTGTATGTGACAATAAAAGCACTCTCTGCTTTCTGTACGTAATCTAAATATTTACATTTCACCATACTGTATGTCTGCTGGAGCAGGGAACAGGCCTGTGAGTCTGGCCTGTTCCCTGTTGTACAGGGGTTTCTATACCTACAGGCTGGTATGGACATTCGCTAATGGTAACAATAAAAATCAATAAAGGCCACGGTCAATGTTCTTCTGGGGGGCTAGTGGTCTGAGTGCTGGACTGCCAGCCAAACGGTTGTGGGTTCCAACCTTGTAGCTGACCCACCTGTAAGCACCCTTGAGCAAGATGCCTAGCACCCAACCTGCTCCATATAGTCATTGTAATCATTGTAAGTTGCTTTGGATAAAAGTGTCTGTTAAAATGACCTAAATGTAATTATTATCTTCTGTAATCCATGGGATATATTGTGGTATACACGTATAGGTTGTGGTCTGGCAGTAGGTACATGCAGGACTGTGAAATATGCTACAAGACTGTGCTGAGCTGTATATTCATATGCATATTCAAAGCACTATGGCTAATGGCACTACTAATTAGTTTTTTGACTATATTTGAAGCTGACGTCACAGAGCAACCTACATTTTAAACATTTAGGCTACATCTATACCACTTGGGAGATGAGTCAACTGGTTCATATAGGACACAGCTACTGTACTGTATTCTGCAGAATCCAATGCTCCTTCTCTCTCACGCACAGGACAGTGCGCGTACACAGACGTGCACGCACGCGCGCGGACACACACACACGCACACACCACAACATTATGGCGTGTTTTTTTTATTGAGAGAAATAGGGCCTATAGGCTAATCTGGAACATTGTGTTACGTACCTACTTATCCGCGTGTGTTGAAATGACCAGGAGATAAAGACCTGCCTCTGCGTCCCGGGCAGGAACAACAAGGTTGATCCCTGTAGATAAAGACAGCTCAATCCATCCACATTAGAATGTCCCCATGAGACATGTGGTGATTGTCACTGTGCGCCACTAGCCTATGAAAATATTAATCGGTTCTGAGGCGATGGAAAAACAAACCGTTTTCTCCACAATGTCGGGGTGCGGTGCATTATCCCGCATCCAATACAGCAACTCTTGAAATTAAAATCACGTCCGGCGCACGGACTGCATCTCCCGAGAATCATAAGGGGAACAGGACGCCCGTCATATTTCACCTACTTGTCTACAGCAATCCTTCCTAAACGCGTACCGAGCTGCCCATGCATATTACCCTTGGTGTTGTTGATGGCTATCTCCGGTCCGCGCCACGATAAAACGCTTCGTGCTGCAGCAGCATAAGCTCAACGCAAGCACCGGCCAGCTGTGGCATGCACCGGTTTGGGATATAGGGCGTTGCTACCAGGCGTTGTGCGCGGAGAAATCCCGCACACCCGAGAATTGATTTATATTGTATTTTAGTGCAGTACGCACATCTCTCAAATGCCACTTTGCCTGGACTCATAAATCTATTCAGTTTTGGATTAAAGATGTGTCTCTCTAACATAGAACTATGCGGTCTCCAAATACAATCAGAAAATAATCAATTTCACTATTACTGAGTTTGACTATTTAAATAAGCATAGCCTGTTATGACATTCATTACATGAGTATAGCTGTCGGTCCATTTTGGCTACAGAAGAACTTTTGAGCGTCAAAATTAACATTGGGGCGCTTTTAGCGAATTCAACAGCATGCGGTCGCTTTAAAGACCGCACCTGCGCAGCTGCATGCTGCTGAGGCTGCAGTGCCTGGGTTATTTTCGGTAAAACAATCGGGGTTACTTGCGTTCAAACAGTCCCCCACCCACCCCCTTCCCTTCCCCCCAACCCCCTCCTCATGTCTTACATCACCCTTGAGAGGAAATAAAAACGGTTGGGTGAAACATTTTAGGTCTAGCTTAATTAAATTAACATTAAGCTATACATTTAGATATTAGACAGATGCAGCTAGAGCACAAAATGTACTATTAACTATTAATAATGCTGTTCCTGATACTATTTATTGTGGACTTTCTGACCCTCACAGAGATGATTTATCTCATATGCAACAGACATATAGGACACTATATTTGTTCCAATGAAATGTGTTCCAAGGCAATTCTAGATTCTATTGCCAGTGATGATAGACTTCATGTTGTACTTTCAGTAGTGCTCGCAGTTTCTGTTAGTTTGGAATAAATACATTGGAAGCATTTGTCTTTTAGTTTAACCCTACTTTGCACCAGTAGTCAAACATAAATTACAAGAGATCACAAGACCACATTTTATCATATGCATATATCTTTTATATTATCTTGATTATTTTAATATTATATTTGATCATATCTTTCATAGCCTATTGAAATGTTTGCTCAAGATACTTGAGTGAAAAATGACCCAAGTTAGGCTACTTGAAAGAACAGACTATTGATCAAGATACTGTAGTTCAGCCTCTATGGTAATTAATGACATATTAACAGGATCTGAATGATAATTTGTGACATAGGAGCAAATATTGCTTTCTTATTCTATCGCAAGATTATCAGAATTTAAAGACTTCTAAGCAGTTCTGATATGAAACCATGGAAACTGTGGGAATGGGCTGTGCTCACAAATGAGGGTGCGGTCCAGGCAAAGTAGACAAAGTACAGTATAAGTAGACTACCGTGCAGGTCAGCCATTTGAACTACAACATACAGGATGGCTGGGAGATTGACAGCACTGTTTTCTGTGGGTCTTTGGCTGCTGCTGACATACAAGACTTTCGCACATGATGCTGGTAATATGTTTACCTGTGTTTTCCCATACAAATTATTATGTTTACCCAAGTAAAATGAATAGACCATTTATTAAGCTATGCCATATGAATAGGTTATACATGCCATTCTGTATATGGTTCTGTTTATGCAAGAGCACACTGCATACAGAACAAATATATAAACACTTATGAGTTGAAGTAAAAGGCTTGCTTGCACAAAAAGGTTTATTTCTCTCATATTCTGTTCACTAAAAAGTTATATCTTGAAGAATGACAAAATTATGGGCTGGGATCAACATGCCAGTTGCTCGCTCCCGCAAATCTCGCAGCATTGTGTTGGGTGACTTATCTCCCAGAGAGTGGCCTTTTATTGTGACCCTTCTAAGGGACAGCTGTGCAATAATTCTGCTCTTTAATGAGCATCTTAATATTCCACACCTGACAGGTGGATGGATTATTTTGACAAAAAGTGAAGTCACAAACATGGATAACAGATAAATCATTGTGAACAGAAAAAGCCTTTTTTTGTTTCAAATGTCCTATATCTTATTGTTCATGGGTGCAAATACAACTAGCGTTTATATTTGTTTCAGTATGTACGTACGCGCGCGCACACAGGCACGAGCGCACACTTAATATATATACATATACACATACATTGATTAAGTCCTTGTGATAAATGTGAGGGTCAAAAACAGTGCTGCGTTTATAATGTTGTTCAGTATACTTTTGTCAATTCAAATTAATGTCTGTGCAGCTTCTACAGGAGCTGTTCACACTCCTATCAGACTGACCGTGGAGTGTAAACGGGCCCCGGAGTGTAAACTGGCTGACAAGCCTATTCTAGCATATTCCACCTCTGTGGTGAAAGAAGGGGTTCTGCTGGGGGCTCTGGACAGACTGCAGAAATCCGAGCAAGACTTCAAGTAAGACAGACTTTGTTTTAAAAAAACGTGTTTTCGTTTTTTTTCTCTCTACATCAACACGTTTTAATGAGCATCAAGCACATGCTGTGATTTGTGTCTAAAAATTGCAGTTTTAGTTTCGTTTAAACTCAGAGAGCTGACATCTCTGTTCCTGGACTTAAGGCTTTAATAGACTAGCGCATTTCCCTATACTTTGACTTCCCCCTCTCCTCAGAAGGCTGACATAGCCCATAAACCACATCATCTGTAAAATGGAACCCTCTCTCATGGTGTTCACTTCTTAACTTAAGATACCATGTGACTGTGAACCCAAACTTTGGCCTCTTCCTGGAGAGTGTGAACGGAGTAGCCGGGTCTAATCAGACGTACTGGGAGCTTCTGTCTGAGAAGGAAGGAGAGTACAACTGGCTGAACATGGGTGAGCAAACGCAATGACCTGGAGCACAATACACCTGCTATTCCTTTTACATATACTGAAAGGACTAACTTGAGACGTTTGGGTGGAATTGCTGTTTAGACTGTATGTGATTGTTTTTACTGTCACTTGAGAGATGCTGTACTGCAAGTAACTTCCATTTCTTACTTTAGGGTACTTTCTAAAATGATAGAACGGTCTTTACCTTGTTTTATCAATATTTAAATATTATTGTTGCAGACTGATTACATTTCCTCTTTCCACACAGGAATCGGGTGCTACACACCAGAGGCCGATGAACATATCATTCTTAGACTAAGCGAATGGTCGCCATGAATAAACAATATGTTTGGTGTTTTCATACTGTATATGGCAATCTAACATATATTTAAATGTTTCTGGTGCACAACTGAACACCACCATCTAGTGGTTCACATGTAGCTTATCATAAACTGTTTAAATATAAACTGTAAATACAGTATAAGCAGGTTATGTTGTTAAGTTGATCCTATAAACAATAAAAAAATACATAATATTTTACCACGGATATAACAGTAGCTGCCTGCCTTCCGATAATTAGGTAATAATGAAAAACTAAATGGAAACGCATCTTAAGCATAATTTTACGGTCACAGGTGTTTCACTTGATAACACTGAGCCATTTTAGAGCTCTGTGACAGAATACATCCCGTCTTGGGCGGTAATGAGATTAAGGTCTCAGATCATCACAGGACGGGTTAAGGAATGGGAGGAGCCACTATGTTGACTCAGTACAACATTGAAACACAAACAGTATCCAGCCTGGTCTCACATGCACTTTAGTTGATATCAGCTTTCCTTTTTGACAAGAATCATAGCTTTGTGTTCCCATTTTCACCCATCCTATACACCTTATACTGTAGTACAAACAAGACATTATGATCTTCCTCTTGCATACAGCCTTTTTCAATATGATTATTCACTCTGGGTTGACTTCAGACAACATCACTCTTCAACTCTTTTCCAGTAATCCAGCAGAGCAAGCAGTGGCTTGTTAAAGATAACATCTCTGTTCCATCTTCATGTTCTTGTAGATGAAGATGCTAAAAAAATAAAAACGTTTAATAAGATAAAAAATATAAAATACAATAAAATAAAAACAAAGGAAGAAAACAAACAGTGTTTTGTGCATGAAATACCCCAACTGTCCTGTGTGGTTTTGTGTAAAGTCCTTAGTCCCTTAATGCAATGACTATGCTGGTGAATGAAACCTCCATCCATGCCCTGTACACTGCAGTATTGAGTGTGAATGTGGTGGGAACTCACCACAAGGTACGGAGCAGTCACACACGCTGGGAACGGATTTCATTAATAACCTCTTCCAGCCCGTCTCCTTCTTCCTACAGCTGTCGATACGGGTGCATGGGTGGTCCCAAGTAGCTTTTATTGGTGCAGGTGGATGAGCAGGTGCCGTTCAGGTCTCTCTCATTAACCTCAACACCCCCCCCCCCCCCCGCTGGCACATTCTTAACGCAGAGGCAGAGAGGGACGATTACCAACCCAGCAGGGAACAAAGTACATAGAGTAGCACTTAAAGATGGAGTCAGGAATGCTGGGGAGGGGGAATTGTCAAGGTTATAGGTCACAGGGCTATTCAACTCCGGTCCTGGAGGGCCGCACCCTGCATGTTTTAGATCTCTCCCTGCTCCAACACACCTGATTCTAATGAATGGGTCTTTATCAGACTTCTAACAACCTTGAATCAGGCTTGTGGGAGCAGGGAGAGATCTAAATCATGCAGGGTGTGGCCCTGCAGGACCAGAGTTGAATAGCCCTGCTACAGGATATTGTTGTGTGGTGCGGTCTGCACCACTTTGTTTGTGTTCCCACTTGCAGAGCGAGGGCTATGTAAAAAAAAAACCTGAATGTTTTTTACAGTGCACCCACACAGAATGGGCAGCTAGTGGATGATGTATGCAGAATTTGAATGTGTATTAGCTTACAAATGCTCACCTCACCTTTAAGGTATCACACAATAAACTACCTGTGGACAACTTGTTAGATCATTTCTGCTGTTTACTCACGGAGGCAGGTAGGTTTCGGGGTCCAAACTCCGTTGGACTGGCAGGTTCTGGTGGGCTCTCCCACCAGAATGAAGCCTTCGCGGCAAGCGTACCTCACCACAGAGCCCACCCACCAGTCATTACCATACACCACGCCATTATAATCCACATCTGGCTTTCCACAATTCACTGCCAGATACAAAGGTTAATAGTTAATCATCCAGATAAAGCAGCCATTGAGTGGAACCTGAGTATTTTACTGTAAGCATTTGATCTGATACAAAGTCAGTGTTCTACTACTCAGGGTCACAGTGGAGTCGTACCTCGGCAGAGGGACTTGTATCCGATCCAGCAACAGCTAGAGTCTCCACAGCGATCTGTCTTGAGCTCCTGGTGTTTCCCCTTGCACCCAGCTAAACAAAGGAACTCCGGAAGGGGAATCCATTCAGTCTCACCTACGGCATTTTGTCATCTTATCTGAATACTAGAACTTTAGACGTGCTAATAAAATGTACCCTAGGTATCTTAGAATTCAGGTTGTTACCCATACTTGTCTCAAGGGACCTGAAAAGGACTCATTTTGAAATCTGTCTAACCAGACAAACTTACTCTGGGAAAGAAATTGAGAAGAAAATAAATCATTGTTTATTACCAGGTAGATTTGGCCTGAGATGTGACATAATTTATGATCACTGACCAATGTGGTCACTCCTAGTCATGTGTCAAATTATGTGCATTACAAAATAGATTTAAAAAAGACCACCAACTAAAACAAAACAATTCAGCTCAAAAAGGGACTTGGAATATGAAACAGCATTTTAAAGTCTCATCGAGAACCAAATATTTCATCCAAGGCTGCGATTCTTGCTCCTGGAAACAACCGCATTCTCAAGCATCTTAATAGTACTAATAAATAAGATGTTACCACTACCTGCATCTCCTATTGATCCAAGGACCTGTGAGAACTCTCCAAGAAAAGTCCCCAATAACAGCAGCAGCGACAACAGCAATCCATCCAACCCCATTGCGGTCAGCCTGTTAACATAGGTGCGCAGTTGAAAAACTGCAGTTGTAGCCTATATAATCCTCACGATACATAAAACACATTAAGGCCCCAGAAGTGATAAAAGCTGCAAGTTATTCAGCATGAGTTCTCCCTGACTGCAGTCCCAGACACAAACAGAATGAAGCTACAGCATAAGAGTGCTGTTGCCGACACCAAGCTCTGCATACTGGCTGGCTAATCCTTTAACCTCTAATACCAGCCAATACACATTATCATTCATATTGTACTGATGTGCCAGACAGCATTGGCAGTGTACATTTAAGGGGATGTTTACAGGACCACATGGGTTCAATTAATTTGAGCGCACCTTCGACTGTGAAATGGTTTAAACTAAAGGGGTGCACAATATATCAACTCAGTATTGTTATCGCAATATTATATTGGAAATTGTTGCAGGAAGTGCAATATTATGTTTATTTTGTGGAGCAATGCCTCCATTGGCTGTTTGGCTTAGTTGTGTTTGATTTAGACAGAAAAGTTAGATTTGAGGAACTAATGACATAATAGAGATCGAAGCGGAAACATCAGTGACCTTTAATTCCAAGCTACCTCCTCTGTAGCTTGGAATTACTGCTGTTGTACAAGTCCGATAGGAGTCAGTTACAAATGTGTTGTTTTGATCTGTTATGAATCCATTTTAATGCATTTTTCCATAACCTGTATTTTTTACATGTTTTAAAAAATAATCAAAATTAATTTGATATTGCAATTTTCATGACCAATATCACGTTATCAATATTGTGCACTTCTAGTTTATACAGTAAAAGGCATGCAGGTCTAAAGCAGTGTCTCAACAGTAATCATATACATAGTAAAATATTACATTTGTCAAAAGGACGAGACAAGACATGTATTCAAGTAGGAGATCATTGAGGTGAAAAAAACGAGTATACATGTAAACAAGTTCTGTCATAAACATGTGAACTCCAGAAACTCCTCCGACAAAAAACTACTTAAGAGTTGTATTGAGTGTTTAATAAAAGTTAAACACTCAATTGAGGTTGGTATGGAAAGTATGGTTTTTACTGTACAGGCTCTGTAATAAATAAATATAATATGCATCACCTAATATAGGTTTGTGTGTGTATATATGTATGTAATCTATTATTGCATCAAGACATTTTTAAATGGTTGCTTAATGCTTTAATGTATGAATGTAGAACCATCTCTGTAGCTTCAGTTGACATTGAGGAAGATTAATCCACATTTTCTCTGGGAAAGGAAGCACAAGAGATCTTCTGAGTACTGGCAGCAGATGATCGACTGTCCCGTCCAGTGTCCACACACACACACCTGTGAGTGGGTGAGGGGCTGCGATCACACCACCTGCATCCCCAGATGCTTAGCAGTGTCCTGGAGCTGGCGCATGACAGCGTCCTCCCCGTCCTGGGACAGACCCGCAACCAGCATGACAGATTCCTCCCCGGCCTGGGACAGACCCCCAGCCAACATGACCGCATCATCCCCGGCCTGGGACAGACCCCCAGCCAACATGACCGCATCCTCCCCGGCCAGCATGACCGCATCATCCCCGGCCTGGGACAGACCCCCGGCTTGGGACAGACCCCCAGCCAACATGACCGCATCCTCCTCGGCCTGGGACAGACCCCCAGCCAACATGACCGCATCATCCCCGGCCAGCATGACCGCATCATCCCCGGCCTGGGACAGACCTCCGGCCAGCATGTCCGCATCATCCCCGGCCAGCATGACCGCATCATCCCCGGCCTGGGACAGACCCCCAGTCAACACATACCGGTACAACATCCCGTCGTCAAGAGGCTGCTCCTCAGTCCTCTCCTCCATCTCCTCCTCCAACAGCACTCCTCGTAGCTCCACGTGCATGTCCCCCCCCACCGTCCCGAGTCCCAGGCCCTCCATGTGGGGAGACTCCTCCTCCTCCTCGTCCTCGTCGCCTTGCCGCTCCCGCATCAGCTGCTCCGTCAGTTCCACGCTCTCGTAGCGAATCAGCTGGAGGCGCATGAAGCCATCCTCGTGCTCCTTGTACCTGGACAGCAGGAGGGGGCACATAGGTGAAACTGCAGTGGAAGGAGGAGCTTCGGTGCAGCACAGACACCGTATGAGAAGGCGGTCGGTACACTGATCACAATACGGTCAGTGAAAAACGGTACATGGACTGCATTTATACAGCGCTTTTCCAACCTTCCGGCTGCTCAAGGCGCTTTACAGTATAGCCTCACTTTCACACCAAGGTTATAATCGCAAACGAACGAAATAACTAAAACTAGGTGTTCAGTCGTTAACTGAAATAAAAATAAAAACGAGGCATTACAAAACAAACGATAACTAACTAAAACTGTGTTGTCTCGTTGCAAAACTAACTAAAATATAATTATAGAGTAAATGTCCTTAGTTTTCGTTTTTATAAAATTGTATGATTTTTTGTTGAGTTTTTATTACACAATAGTTTTTCTGACCTTGACAAATAACCCATATTACAAAAGACTAACACAAAAACTAAACTAAAACTAAGCATTTTCAATAAAATCCTAATAGAATGTTGTTTGCGTTTAACCAATCACAACGTTGTGTACGAGTTATGGTAGTGTGAGGTCTACCTGAATCTCGGGTGTCCAGACGGCCATTTGAACTGGTGCTTCTTGCGCAGGTGGATCGTGAGGTTGTTTCCTCGAGTGAAGCACTGGTCACACACGTGGCACATGTAGCGCGGCACAAAGTCCCCCTTAGTTGAAACATTGACAAACATGTCTTCAGTTTATTAATAAATGCCATTCAGCTGCGTACAATACCAAGCTTCAATTACATTACATTCAATTACTAGGAGTGTCCAGAGTATCTCGATATTACGTTAGATTGCTTTTTATTTTTTACTACATTTTTTTTGTAAAAGGGACAATGTACTAGGGCTGCACGATTAACCGAAAAATAATCCAAACCGAAATTCAGGACATCTAACCAACGTAATTTTCCTCCTATGTCGGTTTTCTCGATTTTTAAAAATCCTGTTCAATCAAGTGCGATGTAAATAGGAAGACGCTGTTTTACAGATGAGCCTATTTGTCTGGACCCGGACACTCGTGACAATCCCAGGTACATCAATAAACAAGCAGCATCTACTGAGAAACGCTGCTGTTATTACTGTAACCACCATTAGACATTCTACAGAAATACAGTTTCTGGAATAATGGCTCTAAAATATTATAGTAGACAAAAATGTCTACAATTTGTAGGTGGAGTAGAGAAAATTCCAAATGCATACGTGAATGATAAACACAGCTGCCATACAGGATAATACAGCAGGGTAAGTCAACTTTGCCTGTCAATATATTTTTAAGATAATAATTATGACTCCATGTATCTTTAATTATTTAATGTTTTAGCCCATTGATAGCAACATTTAAGTATCATGCTTTTACAAATAGTAAGTTTTTACAAAATCTGCGTGTGTATTCCTTATATTTAGTTCTATGGTGTATTCACGTAACTCCGCCAATCTAGTCGGCTGAAAGGAAGCATCACGCAGCAGAACTCAAAAGCAAAAAAAAGTCCCTTCTCCACACCTCGTGTTCTCTCTTCTGGTGAATCCTCAGGGTGCGCAGGGTGCGAGCGCTGAAGTCACAGCCGTGCACGTCGCAGCGGTGCGCTGGCTCGCTGCTGTGGGTTTCCAGGTGCTTGCGCAGGTCGATCAGGTTCTTGCAGCTATGAAGCAAGAGAGAATAATGCCGCAGTAAGACACCACTGTACATTGTTCAAAATGTAATAGTATAAACATACTGTAAATGTAAAACATACATAGAAAATTCTATAAATAAACCAAATTTATTTATAAAGCGCTTTCAAACAACGGAAGTGGTCACAAAGTGCTGTACAGTAAAATCAATAAATAAAATAAACAGCTCATACTATAAAAAACATAAAATGCA
>JAODUH010000506.1:0-37145 GCA_027564835.1 Typhlichthys subterraneus | reverse complement strand
GAGTCTCTAGTTTGAGAAATAGACGCCTCACAGGTCCTCAACTGGCAGCTTCATTAAATGATACCCGCAAAACGCCATGAATATTCTATGGGAGCTATCTGGTGCTGACATTAGTTGGAAAGATTAAAAGTGGAGAGATTTTTCATGACTTTTTCTCAAGTTAGCTAAACTAAGACTTCCCCATGGGCCATGGAAGTAAGTAGATTTACTGTAATGCTCAAGCATATGCAGGTATGAAACCATTAATTTAGACGGGAAACTGGAATTAACATGCCTTGGTGTACACTACTTGCTATGGGGATTGGATTAATCCCTTGAACAGCTGTTGGTTTGTAGGCTATTAACATGGACCTAAGATAACAATTAGCAAACAAAAGTGTGCAGTCTTCTTTAAATTCAAGTGAGCTGAATTATCAAACTATTAACGGAGTGAATGCATAGCACCTGCCAGTGCTACCGTATAGTCACTGCTTTGGTCACTGCCGATACGTCTTGTACTGCTCTCCCTCAAAAGAGAACTGCAGCACGAATCATTTAAATAATGTCACTTTGTGCTAATAATATCACACATTGTACACACATACAGTACAGCTAGGCTACTACCGGACATCTGTTAATATGATCTAAATCATCACTGAAACTCATGGCAGTGGATTTTATGATTGGTAGTCTGACCTAGGTCAATAAAAACATGTATTTGCTTAACTTAACAATTGCTTAACAATTCACTGTATAGCTTACACCACCTATTGTAGAAATTGTAGGCTAGTATTAAAGTCTGCATATTTCTCCAATCACACTATAGCCACAGACATACCCACTCAATATTTGTGGAAATATATTTATGTGGATGTTTCTCCAATCACTGCCTACCAGCTTTATTTAGTTTAACTTATATTAACTGATATTGCACATACTGTAGGGCATATGCCTATTAGCCTACAGTATGTCATATAGTTTTAATAAACAAAAAAACGTTTGAGTAATATTTTGTCATGAATATAATCTATTAAAATCATTATCACCTATCATACTAAAAAAAAAAAAAAAAAAAAAAAAAAAAAAAAAAAAAATCGAGATTTGATTTTTAGGCCAAATCGTCCAGCGCCAATTCCAGATACCCAAATGTAGCTAGGAAAGTGATTTGTTTTTATAATATGTCCACTTTAAGCTAAATGCATATTTGGTACAAGACATCATTGGCTAGTAAACTATAAAATCTTTCAACATCTAGTTAACACTGCTGAGAAAAAAATATATAAAAGCCTGGCACGCAGACAAAACATTAATAGTGCATTAGTAGTTCAACTGCATTATACAAATTACAATGTGATATTTACAGTGTTGTGGGGGAGGAGGTCGGTGGTGACAACATAGCCTGTAAAGGACCAACACAGAAAGAAAAATTAATAAGCTGTTATGAAAGTAATTCAGTTGGAGGGGGGGAAAGCTGTTGCTTGTCATGCCAAAAACACCCTACCCGTTGAATGACATTTCTCAAAACAGTGGAATTTGTAGGCCTAGTTGTAAAAAGTAGTCACATATGTTATCAGTAAAATGCTTTGAGAGTTGCAAACTTGAATTGTAGGAGAGAATGTTTCTCTCCTACAAAACAACAAAACAGTTACACCTTCTAAAATGATCTATGGCAAGTAACCACATTTTATTCTATAAATCAAAAAATTAAAGACAGTCTTATGCTCACATTTTTGCTAATCTTACACCGCAGTAACCATGGTGCAAAACACATTCACACACCCCTATCAAAACTGTGATGTCAAAGTACTTTTTTCTTTTATACTTTTATAGCACACAAGTAAATGTGATCTAAATCATCACTGAAACTCATGCCAGTGGATTTTATGATTGCTAGTCTGACCTAGGATAATTAAAGAAAAAAAACTATATTTATGCAATAACAACTGCTTGAATCTGCCGCTATGAGTCTTAAATGCGTTTTTCCCCAAGACTATAAACAGACAGACTATAAAATATATCCTTACGTTGTGAACCCCTGAGTACAGCTGATTCACATTTACAATAAACACATTTACTACCTTAAAATGGGAAAATGTCCAAATGTGTTATTTGCCATAATGAGGCCAGCTGGTTTAATATTGCTTAATGAAAGACAGGCAAAGCTGTAAATAGCTTGTTGCTGCTAGTGGTATCTGCTAGATTAAAGTTTGTGGTACCAATGCAAAAATGACTGATTAGGTGGCCACGTATGAACACGGTGTACACAAACATGGTTGTGTGCATGTATGTGTGTTCTATGATGACAGGCTGAGGGGAGCTATGCGAGCTACAGTAGGTAGAACGTGCTCATCTATATCCTGTCCTTAGTGGAGCAAATCCCAGCTGGAGTGTATTAACTTGTTTGTGGCTTTGCTACTTTTCACATTTGGTACACCACAGGCACACAGTCACACACACACACACGTACACTACACATATCTATTAAACACAGAATGGACAACTTATCAAATACAGTCACTTACCAATCCTCTCTACACTAAGAATACAATACGGTCCCACAACAAACGGACAATTTGTGATATTGCGATATTGATCATGAAAATTGCAATAGACATTATTTTCATCATTTTTAAACATAAGTAAAAACACAAAGGTTATGAGAAAATGCATTAAAATATTATTCATAACATCAAAACCACACATTTTCAACTGTACAACAACAGTAATTCCAAGCTATCGAGGAGGCCTTCTTTTTGGCCACTGATATTTTCTGTCTAAATTAAACACAACTAAGCCTAACAGCCAGTGGACACATCTTTCCACAAAATAAACAGAATATTGCACTTCATGCAACATTTTTAATATGACACACACACACACACAGTACATTCTAGATCAGAGGTATTCAACGTTTTTTGGGCCAAGGGCCCCTTGGTGACAGAAACATGGCACAGGGACCGGGCCCCCTATCACATATGGTATAACATATTTAGTTGTTGGGCCAACAATAATGTGTAGCGTGGCCTATAGTATATATAGACATATTCACTTCGCTCGGACTGACGTTTACATGTTCAGTACATGCTCATTTAAATATATCTTTGTGTGCATAGTTGTGCTCCATTACAGGGTGACCTCTTAGCAATTCATTTTGAAGTACTTAATGGTATGTAGATAAGTACGATGCTGCTTAGCAACCAAGTTAATCTGTGATGCCTACTGAAGTCACTATTCTAACAGAATGTGTTTACTTACAACTATTCAGCCATTGACAAATGTACTTAGTGTAAGACACTTGCAATATAGGAGTAGACAGGATAAACACATCTGCTAACTGCTGTAATTCTACATGTAAAATGCCTGTTGCCATTACACTTTTGGGAGCAGGTTCTGTTATTGCCAACGATGTATGCAGAAGGAATTTCTATACGTCATAATAGCTTGAATGATGTGCAGGCGGGGAGAGAGGTAGGCCATTTCAACACATGTTTATGCTCAAATGCAGCCTGTGCTATGTTGTTTATGTTTTGTTGTTGAGAAAGCCAGCTGGTTTAGAGTAGGGTAAAGTCGTATAGGATTGAGTTAAGGTAAGGATTGCTAAAAGGCAGGCTATGATGTGATCTTTAGTGAAAATGTGGTTTGTAGGATGTGGATGTACGGTCTCTGAATGGATAAACCAAACTAAATATGGGCCGTACTTTTATTATTTTCTTCTTTTTTTATGATCTCATCCTACCCCTCAAGCAATCGCCCATCTGATTATGGCTGTATAAAATGTTTTTTCCTTGGTAATAAAAAGGACTCGGACCCTGTACAGTATTTTATGTTTACTTTAGGACTGCCAATCAAAGAACAATCAGTTGACTGCAGTTGGCAATCACTACATTATATCTATGATTACAAATGTAAAGTAGATAGCTTGAACCTAATGAATGCAGTGAAGCCATTATGACCAAATGTGCAGTACCATGGCGCTGTATGGTTGTTTATTTTTAAACAATGACAAAGGGGATACACTTTAAAGGTAGAGTATGTAATTGTAATTGAAAGATGCAAACGATAATTAGTACTGCCCCTTGCTTCAAGCATCATTCAAAGTACACTGACTAGGCTACTGTAGGATCAGTAATGTATATTTACATCACCCAGTATCCAGTCTCCCTCAATGGTGCTTTCTCCAAGACCTTGTTATTTCAGGCTAGTTCTAATTATAATCAAAACACTAGTACGTTAACAGTTTTGGTCATTCTGTGCTGTTGCTGCAATCTATTCCCCATTTCCAATTGAGTATAGTACAATGAGTGAAACAGCGCCTCTGTTGGGAATGTGTGGTGAAACACACTGTTGCACTCATACTGTAGTCTGTCTGCAAGGATGTCAGGCCGAGTTTGCAAGAAAAAACACAATCAGATGAGTCTAGCGTCATGCCAAGTTATATAGTTCTATGGTCATGAGACTCATACCACTGCCAAACATTGATTGGTCAGGAATCAGGAAGCCTAGTCTCAGCCTCTTTCGTTCACCAGCACTGTCACATATGCAACTCGTCGTGCTTGTCAATCAAAATACTTCGAGACTAAAGCTGGGAATACACTGTGTGACGATTGTGACCCTCACACTGTACGATCAAATAGTCTGTCTAGACGGTTGAATCCTTAAGATCAAGGTGCTGCTCACATTGTACGGACCCGACCTGACTGCTCACACTGTACGAGTAAAATACCTAGTGAGCCCAGGCGGCCCCTGCGAAAGTTCCTCCAAGGCATGGAGAGATTCAGCAAAGAAAAAGTTATATTTTTTTTGCTGAATTACAGTTCAAAAGTCAAAGTTCAAAGATGTAGTCTATTTGTAATTATGTAATTACAGTAACAGTAAAACTCCCCAACAATGCAGTTAATAATAGCCTACAATAAATAGGCTGCCACGCTATAGAACATTACTCAGTGATAAAGAGTAGACTAAATAGGCCTACATTAAATATAGATAAAAAACAGTCACGCAGCCTATACAGGCAAGGAGTAGGCAAGTCAAGCAAGGCTGTTGCAAATCAACCAGTCAGGCTCCAAAGTTAATATTAGTAGGTTATATTTCCATATTTTATATTTACTGTGCTTGCAGAAAAATACCGCATGTGAAATATTTTATGCATTTGGTGGGCAGTGGGCACCCGTCGTTACTGTCCATATCAGGCTTCATGTCACCATGGCGCTTTCACACACTTTTCACAGGCGCAGTGCACAGGAAGGTCAGGAGCCGTTAATCGCTCCTCGCAACCCCTTGTACTGCACGTCAAACGACGCCCGACAAGCAGAATTTCGGCCCGACTGCCAATGACTCGTGCAGCTCAGAGATCGGAAAACGGCAATCTGAACGAGAATATAATAGACTGCTTGGGAATTTGACTTTTGAAAGCATTCAATGTATATGCTGAACAGTTGGTAAGTTATTTAAAAATGTCTACCACACAAATTTCCTCAACAAAAAAAAAAAAAAAAAACAGCAGTTCTTGGACCGTATATTAACACAAAAAATTAAGCTCTTGTGGCAGAAAGAAGCTGGCACATTTTGTTGAACAAAAGAAAATTCTGTATATTAAATAGGTGCTATAAGTAGGATTTTAGAGCTACACATTTAGTGTTATTTGGTAGAAATGGCACCGGTCAACTTTCAGTATATGAAATCCTCTAAGAATAATCTGCTTTAACTGATAGTCCCCACATCCACGTGTCAACATAGATTTTTGAAGGCTATCCGAGGATTTCTAACAAATAATGGCCTCGTTTTCCCTTATTGGTCTGTCAAACCTACCTTGCCTGTCAATCACAGGCATGTGCACACAGCTAAACAGGTTAGTCAATAAGACCAATAGGCTCCAGAGAGAGGGTGCAGAGGAGAAAGGGGTAGGTTTTTCAGTTGTTTATATAATCTTGCCCTTTCCTTGTTATATAGCTAGTTCTCTTTGCAACTCAAATCATACCTACATCAGCTTTAGACTAAATTCATCTCCATCTTGTGGGTGTGCAGTAGATGGGTTGAAACATTTACTGTAAGTTTAAATAGTGCATGTTGTGTGTCTAAAACACTGTTTAGTGGACATCAACGTCAATCATTTTTTGGGGAACGATGTAACTAAAACTAAGATCATTTTATTTAAGCCACAAAATCTTGTACAAGAATTAATATTTCTATATATAAAAATGAAGGAATCAAAATCCTGTATCCACAACAAGTGATCAGACAAGTTACCTTTTATTAAACCCTTCTCTGCCATTGTGTGAAAACCATGGAAACATTAAAATAGGACACCTCATTATGCATGAGGTCCTCATCAGTGCTGGAACAGGCCCGGCATTCTTACCCCCAGATATGGTGATTAAATCATGTATAATGTATGCACACCACATCAATATCCATAATTAATACAGAGAAGCATGGATAACAACCGGATGTATGGGAGATTGGAGTTTGAGGGGCATGGGTGTCGCCAGCGTAATGAAAGGTGAGGCGATGTGGCCGAGACTGTTGACCAGTTTGTCTAATAACCGGCCAAAGTGAACAAAGACCGCTGAACCTCTCTGACAGATGGAGGGGCAGGTAATGACAGGACTGACTGACAGACAGAGCCAGAGAGAATAATGGGGTGAGAGAGGTAATGATAAAGCAGGAGAGCGAGTGGAGGAAGGGAGACAGAGATAATGACTGAGTGAAAAAAAAGAAAAAAAAAGAATGGGAAGCCAACAAGAACATTGACAATTATGGGGAGTGTGTGTATGTTGGGGGGTGGGGGGGTGGGGGTGGAGCAGAGGGACATCCAGGTGGGGGAGGGGAAGCTGTTCTCCAACAAGCACTGCAAAATGACTGATACCCAGCACTGATCCATTCAACACACTAACGCCAGACATACAACGATCTGCAACGTTAGTGCATTTAGCAGCGTTGTAAACGGAACACACTTTACGCCTATGCCGTGTTTCCACTGGTGCTTTGCCCTGACACCAGTGGCACACCAGTGACGTATGCTCATCTTGGCTCTACACATTTCTGTTTCGACTTTAAAGTGGTACTAAGGACCTTAAGGAGGGGCTCAAGTGGGGAGGGAGGAGAAAACTATTAACTCCTAATGCACAAACATAAGGTTGATGTAGTTAACATTTTCTCGGAAAGGAAATGTTTTAATATGCCGAGACGACAAAATGTTTTAATATGCCGAGACGACAACTCTAAAATTAATATAATTTTAGAAATACATTTTCTTTTGACATACTGTTTCACAAGTACAATATTGTTATAATTAAAAGATTCACTGGAAATATTTTTTTTTTTCCACACACACAAACCCAACCCACCTCCTAAAGTCCGAGACTTGATACCACGGCACCGAGTGAAAGCCTAGTTGCACTGGCACGTCTCAGTGGAAACAGAAACGTTTCTGGACTTGAGAGTAAAACGCCGGTGTTTGGCACGAGTGGAAACAAGGCATTACAGTATGTCAGGTATACTTGACATTATGGCATTTGTAGTTTGAATCCATGAGTATCCTTCATCCTTTCATGTTGGACATGGGTTTCTCCTGGTTCAGGAAGGGGGACAGGGGCCGAACAAAGTGATTTTATACCAAATGCAAACACAGGTCAGTCTCAGGCCATTGTTTTGGGGGTAAAGGGCCAAGGGCGAGATAGAGAGAGAGAAAGAGAAAGGTGTAAACATAAAAGAAAAAAATAACAGCGTTAATGTCTTTCAGCGTGGCTGCCTGCCTGCGGGGTGAATCGTAATTCATCAAGGGCTTGATTATGGGCTCCCATTATTATAAGGATAAAAAGGGTCATGGCCTCCAAACTATGACTGAGTGTTGCTTATCTGCAGTCTGTAGTAATCCTCAGCCCCCTGAAGCCAACTGCTTCACATTGCTCTGGCTTCTGTCTCTCTGAATGTTAATGTGAAGAATATACATTATTTATGTGAAACTACATCATGGATCTCGGGTTTGTGTTGAATTTTACAACTAAGGTCAGACGTGCATTCATGTCAAGAGTGCATGAGTGCATGCTGTGTATGTGTGTAAGACAGATTCATATTCAGCTGTTGTCGTGGGTGTGTTTAGCAGGCACAGGTGTGTCTCTGTGATCTGATCACTTTGCATGCAAATTCCTTCTGAAGATGCCCAAGACTGACAGACAGACAGACAGGCAGGAAGTGAGAGAACAAGGCGAACTTGATAGACAGAGAGAGAGAGCGAGGGAGAGAGAGAGAGAGAGCAGGACAGAGGGAAAGATGGTGCCATGACAGAGCTGCAGGCAGTGTGTTTGTACAAGCAGCCGCAGGCAAATTAATTACAGGATGCTTTCTTACTCTATTAAAATGCTAATGCAGAGAGATGTAGACATTTCCATATATTTGCAATATATTCCATATAGCCCTGGGAGATCCAGCAGCCAACGTAGATCTGTGTGTTGGATGCACACCTACTATAGCTCTAAATGCAGCCACATGAGTGGCTCATTATAATTTGGACTAGATACAGTACAAGACCATGTGTTGGAAAGATATGCCTTCATAGAACAAAATAGCTGTTATGAGGGGAGTTTGCAGGTGTTTAGGTCTGGGCAGGGGGCAGGATGTGAGAACCTGTCTACAGAGGACATGAGACTCAAATAAAAGTCCAGGTGATTAGTGATTAACCTAAAGATTATATATGCCTCCAACCATGTAACATTGAATAAACTGTGGTTAATAGACAAGTGTATTTCTAAAAATTACATAAAATACTGACCTGCGGTTAATATACGGTGCGGTTAATAGCCGGAAAATTACGATAGTGTCTTTTTTTCACTTTTGGATCGCGAGTTATTGAAACTGAATATATACCTGATTGGTTTGACACCAATACCGTAATTCCCAGACTATTAGCTGTATATTAACCACATGCCTGTTTTTATTGTAATTTTTAGAAACAATTACATGTATTATCCGCAATCGCTTATTAACCACAGTTTATTAAATGTTACGTCATCACGTTGGAGGAATTTTTATGTCAAACAAAAATAGGTCGGACAAAAATCCACTTCAATACGCCTAGCTGCGCTAGAATACATACGGTAGGTTAAAACTGAAAACATCTCCTGTAAGCAGCATTTTGTAGAGCCAAGTAAAGCGTGTCTTTTTAAAGTCGGCGAACCAGAGGAATATATAAATCAGGCAGATTTGACGTTAACTAAGTTAATTAACCAACACTACTTGTTTCTTTGCTGCTGTGGCTGGAATTGAGGCGGTATACGTGCAGGCAGGCTATATTTGTTGTTGACAATTGTTACCTTACACTGTAACGTAACAATTGTTCACAACAATTGTTGTAAGGCTTACAGCAATATGATAGACCTAAATGATGTAGCATTTTAATGTACATACTAGCTTGTTAAATTAACTAGTTGACTAGGCAAAAGTAGGCTGTTTTTTGCAGTTGGTCATTCACTCATGCGTGCTGTGTTTCTGGAGTTGCCGGTTGCCACAGTACACACCTGACAGCGAAAGGTGTGTACTGTGAGAGCTGTCTTGAAATGAGACAGATTCTCTATTTACCGTGAAAATCAAATGTGCGTCACAAAGTTTTACTGAAACTATGTTTGACAGAAATACATAAGACACCACCAGCCAGTTTGTTGGTGTGGCGGCAATGATTCTGCCATGGCACAGCGTGACAGCTACTGTAAAAGAACGAGATAACACTGACACAGTTCTATTTGAGTAGCAAAAAGTAGCTTTTAAAACCCTGGTTGGGCACAATCCAAACGACAACATACTTCATTCACACAGATTGTTCTAAGGTTAAATATATGTATTTTGGCTCAACTTCATTCAAAGAACTCCAATGCTCGAGTGCATCTTGCTGACTAATCTGATAGCATTCATTCAACGGGCTAATTAGCCTGAGCTAATTGCCTGACTGTGAGGAGGACGTCTGCTAAGCAGCAAAATTGAAAGTACAGTTAAAGGTATAGTCAGCTACTGCAAGCTAATTGTAAGCTAATACACTTTGTCAAATTCAACTAATACCCCCTCATGGGCCTGTCACAATAATTACTATAGCACTTTATCGTGCGATATGTGGAAATAACTCGATCATTTTTCTGTCCGTGATAATATTGTATTTACACCAGTGTTGCTGACATAAGTTAAAGGACTGCGCTGCTCCTGTGCTTCTTTTTCTCTCACACACTGATGCTGGACAAAGGGCGACAGTTTAAATCTAATATGTTTGGAATGTTTACACAAAAAGTTCAACATTCAAGGTCAAAGGAAACATGTTCGCCACGAACGCTCGCCAATTCTGAAGTTACCTATATCATTTTGCTGCTGGTTAAAATGTCTACCCGGTCTACAGAAAATATGGAATATGTAACTGCAAACCTGATATGATTATAGTAAGTTGACATTTTGCAGTTTCTTCATGATAACAATATTGAGTTCGCTATAGAAGGCACTTACCCACACACACACACACACACACCGCCTACGATCTCCCAAACATGAACTGCGTCACTTCATCCTAAAATACTGGATTAAGTTACGGCTCCGTCTGGACAAAATCATCGTCACTGGTGTAGGGCACATCAATACGTATACAAACAACTTTTACCACGACTGGAATTTTCTACTATTACTATCAAATGTTTCCCATGTTTCAGTTAAACTTCTCCCTGCTTTCCTTGTCGACTCCTTGGATTATGCCTATAGTCGGTCATTCCACCCTTGTCTTTTCTTGTCTGCCCTTAAAATGACAATAATATAGTTTATCGCGATTATTTCTGGGACAATTAATCGGTCAACAAAAAATAGTTATCGTGACAGGCCTACCTCCTCGCATTTTACGAGCTTACTGTTCATGTTGAAAAAAGTATCTGATACTGGCTGTGTACATAGTAAATTAAACAAAGTATCAACAAAGCCGTAGCACTACGCTTTGCTTCACAATGCATTTCAACGTGAGAGGCACCGCCGTGGAGGACCGCGGAGTGATACTGTTTTGATTTGAGCTCAAAGTTAGAATGACTGAGCCTGCCTTTAAGGCCAACACACGCGGCGCTACTACCTACCTAGACTGGTGGGCTTGATGAGCTCGTCCAGCATGTCGTAGAAGGGCAGCCTCTGCAGCTTGACGTCTGGGTGCACCGGGTGCATGCTGACTGAGCTGGGCAGGTGGTGCGTCAGCCCGCTCAGCTCATGCTTCCCCGGGCCCAGCAACGACAGCGGCAGCAGGGCGGCGGGCGACGGCGCCCCCCCGTGGCCCGCGTGCCCCTCGTAACCCAGCTGGGTGAGGCCCCCGGAGGCCGGGTGGTGCGATGCGGACAGGGCCATCTCCGAGGAGGAGAGCATCTTGGCGGGGAAGCGGCGGCGGTACAGCTCCTTGACCTTCATGTGCACCGCGGGGCTACAGCCTGGCTTCAGCAGGTGCAGGGCCTTGGTTAAGAGCTCGTGCTTGCGTCCGTGCTTGTTGCGCCCAGCGTAGCCCAGTAGCACCTGCAACTCTGACACCCGCAGGCTCATCACCATTTGCTGCGGAAAGAGAGGGGAGGGTAAATAACATACACCGTCGCATATACTGCCATGGAAGAAGATGGCACTGGCACCTGTAGATGAGACTACAGTATGACAACAATAAGTCCTAGAAGGTAACATCAACTGCGTAGCAAGACAGCAAAGCGGGGAGCCGTGTGGTGCAGGCAGTTTCCTAGAGAAATAAAACAGACAGCCTGTGATGGCAAACCTACAGCAGGTAAGATCTAAAAAGTCTACATCTCCATTATAGTGTCATATGGGTGATCTCAGGACCTAAGCTACCAGTTGATGTATATGGGGGGAAATACAAACTATAGTGTATTATACAGTATATATTTATTTTCTAAATATATTACCCTGAATGTATTTTAGTAAAAACTATTCTTATTAAATGTTTTATTTTATATTCAGTTAGACCTATTTTTTATGCTTCAAGACAACTTAACATAGATTATTATTTAATTAGCCTGCCATATGTACATATGTATTTTCTCTACTGGACTCTTGAAATATGATTAGATGTGAAGGTGAAGAGGCAAAGCATATAAATATGGTGGAAGCCACTGGTATCCCCACCACATGCTGTGAGAGGGGGAGAGTCCAGAGTAGATCAAATGCATTCCTGCTGTGTGCTTTAGAAAACTAGTAGCATCTAATAAGCATTTGTAGATTAAATGTAGAAAATTGTAACCATTAGGCAGAACTGACAGCCATACACGTTTTGTACATTGTTTTTAGACAGACAGACAGACACACATGCACACACACTTCAGCAATGTGTGGATGTACACTGGCAAACCTTCTGTCATGTAATTTAATAACAGAGTGAGTGATAAACAGAGGTAACTCTATCTCCCTTAGCACACATTCAGTTCAGATTAAACAACAAGGCATACATTAGGAATGACAAATCAATACAATGACATTAAGCTTATTGTACAATAAGCTTAATATAAGTATGTAATAATATGTTGATGTATCTATCCAATGAGACTGATACTAAATGCATCTTAACATGTGACAATGCAAAAATGAATGAACGAGTGGAACTACAATTTGGTTAACTGGTCTGCATGTATTTGTCTGAGACACATTTCCCAAGGTTTTCCGCACCAATTACTGCAGCTGCAGCACTGCATCCAAGCTCATGTCTGCACAACTTTGTGATACCTGAAGGCTTTTGGCCTGACACAGATTACAGGACAAACACAGGACCTTGTGTACACACACACAATATACAAAGTATGGTAACAAGCATACTGTCACACACACATGCAAATCCTGACACTAATGTGTGAATATGGTTGGATTGCTATGGGTCCAAAACACACCGACATAGTACACTTATTATTTTGAGTGAAGACACAGGGTGCATATTTTATTATAGAGAATTCAAGACAAGAGAACATTGGCTCAATAAGATATTTGATTTCCACTTAAGGTCATGTAAAAGCTTGACATCCCAATAACTGACAAGCAGATGGAGAAAGTATTGACAAACAAAACACATTTGCACACACATGCCGGATACTGTTTAAGCAAAGAATTCTCCTGCTGGCTGCAAGAATGTCCAGTTCTATGAAAAATACATGTGTTTCAGAGGTGAGGGTAGTGAAATAAAGATGACCACGGCTGCCCACCATCACAGACAGGCTCCCTGGCTCTCTTACCACAAAGCAAACACACACAAATGGAGAGGCAAACACACATAAGCACAAATAAATTGTATATAAAAAAACCACAAAGGTATATATATTATATACTGTATATGTGTATAGGAGACACAATTGCCTGTGTACACACACATTTACCACAGTGCGGATGTTTGACATTCCTTCAGTCTGTAAAAATGAATTGGGAGAGCAAGATGGAGACAGGCAACACTTGTTTTCGGTCTCACACGATTAACGCGTAACGCTTAAAATAAATAAAACCTTGAATGTATTATTTCCAATTCTGATTTTTTTTATGGACATTATAGGCCTTGCTCACAGTTAAAAAATTCAAAGAATGTTATTTTTTAAATAACCTAACATTTTGCTATTAGGAAACTTAAATATCAATAATAACCTTAATTGGTCTTTACTTGTAATTTTGCACTAATGTGACACATTATCACTGCCTGTTATTATGCCAATTGCTCATCAGCATCTTCTCTCTCTGAAGCTTAACATAAAATGGTCTTGACCCATGCAGACAAGACATCAACTAACCCTACAGTTTGCATGCTAATCTGTCTATTTCCACAAATTCACTGTAGAATACTGATTTGTCAATCACTGTGACATATAATCAAAATATTATAAAAGTAAAGAAATAAATTGGGTTCCATTCACTATCTGTGAAGAATATAATTTCCATTACCTTTGACTAACTAGTGTATTCATCCAGATAAGATGTACATGTCTGAATTTCTAATGTCATTACATTCGGCCTACTTTTTCCTTAAAAGGTAGTGTACATTTAGTGGCCACACACACACACACACACAATTACTGTAACCGATCGTGTGTGCAATAGTTAGGCCACGCTAGTTTTGTAATTCCAAAGGTAAGGGAAAATGTTTGGTGGAAGAATTAAATAAAAACATGTTAGTCTGTTCCATCACTATTTCATCTCAAGATGTATTTATTCAGACATTTTTATTATATATATCCAGATATCCACATAATATGTTGCAGACATGGAACAGAAGTTGACATGTACATCGTCATGTCTCCCAACCATATTTATGCAAATCTATAATAAAATAAACTGTACACTTAACACTAAGAATAGGAACACACTTTCCAACACATTCACACAATGGCCAGACTATTTATTGTGAAGGAACAGGATATATCCACCGCAGGCGCAGAGTTAACCACAAAGCCTGCATTAGGCTATCAAGTGGGACTATCAAGTGGTATTTGTGTATTTCGATGAGAGGGCTCCAACTGAAATGACAACTCCAACTGAGGCAATATATTACAGCATACACTGCCAGCTTTTTCTCCGCTGCTCAATATCTCAATGAGCGTACCAAAGCATGTGTCTTCCTTATTTCAACCAGAAGTAGACCTCAGACAGCCAGTGTGCTTCCGACATTTTAACCCATGACTGATTCATAACCGCCAACCCTACCTGTGCACACATACTGACACTATTGATCAAATGTGTGTGATAAAACTCAAATAAAGAGAATGTTTTGCCGATGAAGCACATTCCAAATAATAATGACCTTGTCTATGCAAATGAGGACAAAGAAGCCATGCAAAAGCCATCTTCCCTCCATTTCTCTCCAGTATATTTTATGCAGCGTTCGCATAGCGAGCAACATGTGAGCCAATTTGCATTGGGAATGTGGCGCAGATACGGCTGTCTGGAAGCAACGCCCACCTCGCCACTCTACACATGTGGGATACATTCTTTCCTGCCTGGGGAGTGGCAGGTAGGGATGGCCTTAGCAGGGGACAATTAGGTGGAAGAGGGGGAGAAGGGCAGCGTGATGTACACAGTATACTAGGGGGCGGAGGTCAGGGAGGTGGGGGAGAAAACAGCTGAGCCTCCAAAATAAATGAAATTCTGTACAGCGCCGGTGAAAACAAAGAAGGTGGGGAGGAGGGGGTTTGGAGAGAGATGGGGAGAAGAGGGAGGTAGATGGACATCTGGGCTGGTATTCACAAAGCATTTTATTTTACTGCAAAGAGTACTCCTAAATCTCACTAAAAAATCCTATCTAAAAGATGCCTCCTAAATTCTATTCACAAAGCTGCTGAGATAAACTTTTACTAAGGAATTTAAAGAACTCTTAAGCTAAGAGAAAGGGTGGGGTTGACCCTGTTGGTATGTAGGCCATGTTTCATGGACAATAATTGGCTGATAGGGGATGGGTCTGCCAGTGAGTTCATGAGCTTTGCCTGTCAAAAATAGCAGTTGGCTTCATTGGCAGCTACAATCGTATTTAAACAATAAATCTACATTTTCATTATTCAAACTTAAAGTACATATCCATTTATTTCCATTATAATATGGTGAGAAATGTGTAGGCAAACAAGTGAGGGCGCTGTTGATGACTTCCAAAAAAGACTAAATAAAAACTACACCGTTCAAGATGGGTATTGTTGTAATGGTGCCCTAATACAAATAACAGAATTAGTAGTACAAATAATACCACACACTCTACTTCAATGCACTTGAACAAATGAGGCATTCATGAAATTGCAAATATAGATATGGAACTTAAATGCAACACAAAGCACACATTACCTTAAGGAATTCTGGGGAAGGGGGCTTATCTTTGTAGCTATTGTTCCACAAATGTAAAATATCTGCCTGCCCCTATGGCCTGCTCATCTGTCAGAGGGTTCTAGAACCGGTCTCATCAGAACAACCACAAAGTGTGATAATCTCTGATGGCATTTGCAGTCTCAGGGCAGAAATGGCAGAATTCAGATAACAAACAAGTGGATATTAGCCCAATTATTTTAAATTGAAACCACAATGTTATATTCGGTCATTCAATATATTTAGCATAAAGTATACAAAGGCTCAGCATCCAAGGCTCTACCACCTATTGCCTCAGTGGTGTACAGTGTCTTTTAGCCTTGCGAAACCATCCTGATATTGCGAGCTTCAGTTTGACTTTGCCGCAAGAATCAGTCTGTAGAGCTTCAAATCCTTGATAGTGAGGCCAAGTACCAACTGAACTGCTCAATCAGTATCATATGATAGCTATGGGCGTGGTTTAGGTGTGACGACAGCAAAAGCTACTTGAAAACAACAATGACCGATGGTTCATCCATAGTATTTTTTGAACGTTCAAACAGTATCAATGGACATCTCCCCAGATGGATTTGTGTCTAACAATCTACATGGCGTGTCAGGTTAGTGATTTTGCAGTTGTAAGGAAACGTTTCTGAATCTTTTGGATTCATGTATTAATTAATAAAATACAGAATTTATTGTATCTTTATGTCAACGCAAGTAAATTGGATGCTTTTAAGACTAACCAACCAACTATTTCATTATGACACAGAAGCCACATCTGCTGTACCATGTATTTTGACTCGTGTCTAGTATAACATATAATTTGTTATCCTTCTGCATTGGTCATAATCATTGATAGACTGGGATTGGCAAAATCTGGCTAAGGATCGATTCGATAAATGTTTTCATTATTTATGATTTAATTCTGGGCAATATTTTAGCTGATAATAACTAACCAATGCTTTAATGTGTGTATTGTAACTCATACTGTATGCTCCTTCCACTACTTGTATATACTGGCAATGGTATAGCTGCTGTTGTTATGCTGATAATGTCCCATTGATGCGCCTAGATACACCGCATCCGGAAAGTATTCACTGCGCTTCACTTTTACCACATTTTATGTTACAGCCTTATTCCAAAATGGAAAAAAATATATTTTTTCCCTCTAAATTCTACACACAATACACTCAAATCTGACTGAATTACATTACACTTTCTTTGGATTGCAAACTTTAAATGTGCAAAAGTAGGCCTATGTTCACGTCAGGTCATCATTCATTTCAATGAGTGCCTATTGGTTTGATAATGCGAACATCAAACCAATCGTATGTACTCAATAACACAATCAGAAAATGCAGAAAAGACAGCAACAATGAATTCAGAATTGTTAAAACGGGCTCTATCTAAATTAAATATAATATAGAAGGGCCCCATCTTACAACCAGCGCAATGCAGCACAAAGCGTTTAGCCCATTGCTGGCGTATTGCTATCTTGAGGCAGTGGAAATGTATTGCGCGATTGACCAGCAGAAATCTGGTCTAAAGTCAACGCGCAGCACATTATAAGGATAGTATATCCTATGGCGGGTGTGCAACGAGCGTACACTGTGCTTGTTTCCCACGGGGAAGCACAAAAGCACACTAACATGCAAAGGATAAGAAATTAGGGCTGTCCCGAATACCATTTTACAGGTAACATAGCACAACTTTACTTGGACATGCTCTAAATGCAGTTTGCGCCTTGCACTTTAGACCATGCACTGATGCGCTGACAAAAGGCTGATGGGAAAACAGTGAACAGCTATGTCAGTCAGGAAGAGGGTGAGGATGAGATTGTGTGCGTTCTGAGTGGTTTCTGCTACGGTGCAGCACAATGTGTGTATTTGTGTCTGTGCAAGCGTGTAGGTGGTTGATGCAACACTACCTGGCCATTATATAAAGCCCCTGATCTCGGCTAAAGGACTCTGTTCTGTGTGCCAGCTCCCTGCCCCCACCATCCCACACCTCTGTGACTCTCAGCTCCTTACTCTGACTCTCTCCATTACTACTATGGCATTTAACAGATCACTGTTCAACACCACATTCTACTCTGCATTCGCAATTAGAAATCACAAGGGACAAACTGCATTCAGTCTGACTGTTACAGTTCTTTGAGAAATGGCTGTAATGTTTTTCATGGGAATTTTAATAATGGCATATTTACAGTTAGTATATTCCGTAATTGTACTTCCTGTGGAAAAGAGCTTAGTTTGGCGTCTGGAGTATACGGTTGACACACCATACTGTTGTGACATGGCCCAGCATGGTCCAGGCCCTCAGACCAGCTGTGCGCGTGCGTGCTGGGTGGCGGTAGATGACGTGCCACCTCGCCTCAGGCAGCAGGACTCCTGTCCTAGCTTGCCATGGGCAGACCGTTACACTGGACGGCCCCTGCTCATTTAACTACATACGAATGATCTGTTCCCAAAACAGTGGAGATAGCTTGCTGCTGTGTGTGTGTGTGAACACCACACAGGTGGCATGGGGAGGGGGGGGGGGGCAGCAGGCTGGGTCCTCACTGCAATATGAAAACACCTGCTGTGTTTTCACAGAGACACTAGTATGCACCACCGTGCCACATTCTCACACACACACACGTTACAGGGGGTCGGCTTCTCTATGTATAATGGTTTGCCTTCTGTAAAGTAACGTCTTAGGTGTCCACTTAGTTGCAAGTTGCCACGTCAGTCACCAAAGCAGTTTGTCCGTTAGCTGTGTGGAGCTATGCTGATGCTAGACTATATCTCTAGACTACATCTGTTGCTTGTCCTGGGGACAGCAAAGCCACACACTCCCATCAGAAGGTCCACTCTCATCTCAGTGTCTTTTTTCTATTGCGGAAATATTGACAGCATTGAGTACACATCCCAGGGTCACATTACTCAACATCAGATAATCACTTCTAAAAATAAAATAGCCGTGCAGCTCAAATATCTGAGATATTTGGACTTCGTCTAAAACCAAAGCAGTCACAGATCCCTACCCTCCTGCATATCAATTCAAACTCTTTGATGTTTAAGACCAATACAGAGGAGACCAGAGACTTACCTTCAGGACTAATACTTACCACAATCTACATTCCTTACATTAAGATTTCCCAAAACAGCGCGTGTAAAGAAGTGCCAGGTCCTCTTATTCAAGACTCTTCTACCACCTCAAATGTCTTCACAGAGACAGGCTCCACAGCCTAATTAAATGTTGTGCACTAGTAGCAACACCAATGCAACCTGTGACAAACAATCACGAACACGACTGGCTTTCATGAAAAGGGTGATACAGGATTATAGCCTCTGAGTTGCAGACAAAACTGCTGCTACATTATGTAAACACCAAAAGTCAACAGGTCCCGTATGCAACAATATTTACACCTTAGCAAACAACTGAACTCTGGTGCAGACAAAGAAGGCCAAAGAGGTCTGACCACACATAGAAATCCACAGGAACACAGCTGTTTGTCTGCATACATTATTTATCACTGAATCTAAGCTGTCCATTTTCAAGCTAACTTCCTCTTTATGTCACATCTATTGGTTGTTTACTTGTTACACCTCTTAAACTCAGTTCCTTGACTGGCAGTAATGGTATTGCCCTACTGGGTATTGTAAGGCACTATATTTACTAAGTCACACAAGTAGCCACAGACTAATCTCGCAGGAACATACAATATTTCCTGGCAAAAGTACACATTATGACATTCAAGTTTTGCTTTAAATACAGTGGTGAAACAAGCTGCTGACATGCTTATTGTTAGGTTTCGCTGCCTTTCCCGAAAGAACTCGTTCCCCCATCACCCCCCGCTGACAACTTCCTCCAGTCCATCCACTTTTAATGTGGAACACAGAGCTAGCAACCACATGCAATGAACATGAATACATTCTGTTAGTAATAACATATACATTCTCCTTGCAGCTTCAGAATCAAACAATGTTTGAAGTGATTATATTTAATTAAACCTCAACCATGTCACTGCTACAAAGCTAATGTTTTGTCAAAGTTGTCGGTGGGACTGTGTTGACATGAGCCCCACTGCATCTTTCTGTTAACACTGTCCTTATTTTGAACTCTGCCTTCATAAGGCTTTGGATTTGTTTAGACGTTAACGTATTTACCGCTCCATTGACAGTTAAAGTGTAACTGCACCCCAGCTCTGAGCCTGACTCCACCCACTATAACTTTGAAAAATGCATCAAGGAGCTGAGTGAGTAAGGGAATGGGCTGAGAGGGGGAGCCCCATTAACATTGACTTAACATATGAATTTGATGACATATGAGCGTACTAATTGTAGCGATGAAAATCAGCCAGGTCCTGGGGTGACTTTTAACGGATATGACGTGTAGTTCCGTTTTCAGTTCATAAAATGCAGATTTGTATAAAAACAGGAATTTTGTCAATATTAACACCAGCATTGATGTTTCTCATTACAGATCCTATCCTATTACATTTAGCAAGCACTTTCACCCAAAGCGACTTACAGTTTGTTTACATAATTTACAGCTTAAAAAAAAAAAAAAAAAAAAAAAAAAAAAAAAACACACATTTTAGGTTGCAGTTAGACTTTAAGGTACAACTAGGAGGACACAACCAAAGCGACTTACAGTGAATACAAATATATATATTGAGTATACAGTATTGTACAGTACTGTAGTATAATAAGATGTTTTATGATAGTATAAGCAATAGTATAAATCTGGCCCCGTGAGATTAGCAAACGACAAACTCATGACAAAATTATTTGGTTGTTGCGTATTGGATTGAAGACAATGTCAAGCTCTACAAACAGGCTGACATTTTTTTAATTATCGCTTATAATTAAGGCTTACCTTTGTACCACAGATTCAAGTCAATTCTGAATAAGTAACATTTAAATAGTTGGGCTACTGGGTTTATGATGCCGGCTTCATTTGTTTAACTCATCGAACGCCAATGTCACATCATTTCACAGTGGGAGCTTCACAGATTCTGCCAGGGCTAGATTGAATCCGCCCACTACCAATCCTAATAGTGCATCTGAGATGATGCTAAGTAATGCCACAATCTAACTACGAGAGACAAAGCACGTCCAAAATAGGAGTACCACAATATAATAATTACACTATACGACAACAGATGAAAATACAACTACGACAGACAACTTACATTCGCGCCCCACAACCAAGAATGAATTGAGGCACTAATGAGATGACAATGAGGGAACTAAGTGGGTGTTGAAGGGGTTGAGGAGAGCAGAGAAGAGGGCCCTGTATCATCTAGGATTAACCTCGCCACAGGCTACAAATAGACTGTCTCCACCTATAAGTCGCCAGTGAGCAGACACTTATTTGTATTGTCAGTTTGCTGCTGGTGCTGCAGCAGCAGCAGCTGTAGAGCAGACAGTGGGGAAGGGGCCTGAAACATACAGATGGGAAGTCTCTACATGTGAATCAGAGCCATATCAAGTAGCAGACTCACAATTACGACACTACAAACCCATGGGAGCCTGTTCAACTCATGCTGGCTACACTGTGTTATATCAACCGTCTTATAGGATTACTGCTAGCCGTTCAGCGGCAGATTGCAATATGCTACATTATTATATAGACAATGATGCCTAGCCAGACCTGGCATGACCTCTTGTCACCCAGCAGTGGCTGTTTATGAGCCACGCTTCACTGTGCGGGAGCTTTGTACTGCCAGAACACAGGCTGAGGCGGTTTCTCCTAGCAGAGACACTAAATCGGCCAAAATACTTTATCACAATAGTTGATTGGATATGTGGCTGTACTGGAAAAACCATCATCCACAAAATGTGTGTAAATTCTACATTGTAAATAAGCATTTAACAGTTATTCTGATAAATGCCTGAGTTCCTAGTTCGTGGTTCTTAAAAATGTTCCTGCAATTAAAAAAGGGTCTATGGGGTCAATTTTATAGCCTAGGCCAGTGTTTCCAAACCCTGGTCCAGGGGACGCACTACCCTACATGTTTAAGACGTATCCCTGCTCCAACACACCTGATTCAAATGAAAGGGTCGTTATCAATCTTCTGCAGATAATCAGGTGTGTTGGAGCAGGGATACATCTTAAACATGAAGGGTAGTGAGTCCCCACGACCAGGGTAGAGAAATGCTTGCCTATAGGCAATGTGTTGATGATGAAAGAACGATACTAAGGTCCAGGTAAAATTAAATGAAAGGTAGTTTACATGTATATTCTGTTAAATTGATTATTCGTTTTAAAGAGAACCTTCACATTTGTATCTCAGACTCCAGTGTATATGCTGGCAGGATCACTTCACACTGAACAAACACCACCACAAAGAAAATAATATTAAATAAAGTATTGAAACGACTGACAGAGCCTATTTCGCATTAGTATCTATGCATTCACCTACATTTAGTTGATGCATAAAATGTTTACAGCACATCAAGTGGTAGTTTACGGGAAGGCAAAAGTGATCTAGGCTATGACTAGTTGTCACGTGGTGTCAGTATGAGACCCGCCCACAAAAGACCGCTGCAGAGTTCTTCCACGCAGTAAACCCACCAAGACAAACTAGAGCCGGAGGCACCCAACCCCTGACTGCGTTTAAGGTGTCAAATTCCGTTTAGTACACACCCATAATATTATGGGTTTAAGTCACTGTTTCACTCACAGGCATCCGATCATTATTGCCTACCAACTTTTTTCCATTTTCATGAGTGAGTACTTAACTCAAATGTGAATAATATGAGTTGGTTTGCTTCAATGGTACGGTATGCAAATGATGTAAACCCCTCATTAAAAAGTGTTGGGACAATTCATAGAGGGTCAGCGGTAGTACGAAATCTTGCTGGAACTAAATGTGATGTTGGCTTGTTCATCACTTAATTAAATATGAATGTGTTACATTGCCAGCTAAGAGTAATCTTACTGTCTATGAAATCACCAAACATTAAGGATAATCTGTTGTCACGAGGAAAAAAAAAATCCTTTCTTGAGACAGCTTGCAATCTGTCGGCGCGTTTTACGCCAAGTGTGTGTAAAAACACTCCATTAGCCTAATAACACTGCTGTCAAGTCACGTAGGCTTATGTATAGTTAGGTAAAATACGGTAAATGACTAGGGTGTACACAACATGACGAATAAAACCGTTGTGACAGGTCGCGTATCACAAAACGGGCAGTAACGGCAAACAAGCGGTTCTCAATATCAACAAAAACATGCTCGTATTGGTTTCTGGCTATTAGACAGAAGACCCAATAAAGTTGCACTTGTTCATTTAAAATAAATTCAGACACTATACAAATCGCGTAAATAATTATTTACAGAAGCAGAATACGTATGTGCATTTAAACGTTTGCCAAGAAAGTAATTTGAAAATAATTTCAAGCTGCGCCTTACCCTCAGTTCCGCACTCTCCGCCATCTTGTTATTTCTTTGCGCAAGCGTGATGTTGTCCTGCTGACTGGGACGCGCAGAACACGGCGTGAACACGCACATTACTACAGGGGTGCATTCAAGATGGTCGAACGTTGAATTCAGTTTAAAAAATAACATACTTACAGTGGAATTCATATAATATGCGTGCTTAATTCATGTCTGTGAAACCGGACAATAATGATTATATCAGTTAGACTATTGTCTGGCCTTTTCTTAAATTGTATGTTTGTAAGTCAAACTTGAGTGGCAGAGCCTATACTATTCATTATGATGTATAGGATATTGAGTGTAGACCTATAGGTTAATTCAACTTTCTCTTGGTTTGCACATTTGGTGCTAAAAATCTGTCAGGTTGCAAAGTGACAGCCATGTGTCATCATGACACATAATCAATATAGTTTTAAATTACATTTGTATTTTGTTTTGACTGATTATACACCAATGAGGCTGCGCAGCTATTATGCATATTAACATCGCATAACATGAATCACGCATCAAATGTCACTTGTTCAGAAAAACAAGACTGGGATGTTAAGGTAAGTTCTCCCATTTTGAATCACTTTGCTGAAACACCAAATATACACAAGTCTATATCTGTGCTTCTGTGCACCCCCTGGGAAACAAGAAAACAAAACATTATTAACCAATAGGTATATATTTTCATGTTACACTATAATTCAATATTGTGTGCCTAATGTATGCAAGAATGTATAATATATTTAGTACAAATGTTGGATACATGTGTGAGCTCTGAGAATATTCCTGCCTTGTGTCACATCAGGTAGGCATATCTCTCAATTGTATAAAATAGGACATTTGTTTTGATTAAAGAATAAATTAATGATGCTGAAAACCACACCCAAATTAATTTATGTCAAATTAAAAAAAGTGTCTATGCAACATTTACCTTTGCATATCCTTATTAGGTCCTCATTTTTTTTGGTTTTAGAACAGATATAGCCAGATCCAGGTAATATGTTTATTTAGTCAGTTACTTATTTTCTGTGAGACAATACAGACTTTAAAGATAAATATTGGGCCAAACTTTTTTTCTTCTAATAAATTAGGCTGCACAATGGCACTGTATATGATGCTTAGATAACATGCAGCAATTCTAAAAACAAATCACACATTTAGCGTTTGAAAACTACACAATTACAAGGATATTTGTGAACACTTGTGGGATTGTCTTGACCATATTGTTTGTGTCAAAGTAACCAGGGCCCCATTTGTCATGCATGCGCTTAACTCAGAGTAAACATACTCCGAGTTGACTAAACTAACTCAGGTCAGCTATTCTGAAACTTAAAACTCTGAGTTTTCCATCTAAGAGTTGGCCAACTCGGAGTTCATGGTTAGTTTCAACGTTTCTTAAACCTACTTGCTGAAATAGGGCCCAGCACAATCACGTTGGCTGACTTTCGACAAAAGCTGAATGACGAATGGGATGACAGCATGAAGATGGTTTTCACACGCTATGATGTTCCTGTTTGTAAATAGTTAAATTGCCACTATGTCTTGTTTCGTCAGACTTCAATCATCCAATCCATCTAACCAGAGTCAATAGCAAAGAAAAGCTGTTTGGCATTGTCAGAGGAGATTTTTCATGGGCGCAACCAGCATACTCAGCTCTGGCGCACATCCCTCAAATGCATGTTCATTACAAATGTGGCACAATTTAAAAGATAAATAATCAGGCTTTCCAAAAATAATTATTGGTTACGAGCGTCCCCTGTTGGCGGGGTTTGTGCACACTCTTAAATGGGACCAGGCGTTGCTGAGTGGATGCTGATTGTCGTCAGAGCACCAGAGCAGACCTCTGACACTCTCCCTTCTCGCACACTCACGATTTGAGAGCAATTTATGTTTTGGGGTAAAGTCATGACATATTAACCTTAGTTCTTTTGTGTTTTTCAGATTGTGGATTGTGGTAGTCCTGTTTTCGCGGCTTCTTTTGCTTAATTTACTTTTGATAGTTTAGGGGGGCAACTCAGGTTCGACGCTCCATCTCCGTTATATTTACTTTGTTTTGGTATGGGGTTGTTGGGTTTGTTTTTGGTTGTTTGTAAACCCAATGTATTATCATTGCTTGTGGTTGTTATGTTGCGGTCTACTCTGGGACGATTTTTACAAGACAGCTCGGGTAGCCATCATACAACAAAAATAATCTACCACACACAAAGTTAATTACTTTTTGTGTTCGGTTTATATTGTATATCTACAGGAAGGTTAGCTGAAGATGACGTTTAGAAGCCTACATCAGATAGCCAGTAGATGGCACCATATCACCGTGCACAGCATGTAGCTCACTCCGCCTTTTTGCGGGACCTACTATTTCGACAATTCATTCCTGAGCCTCTCAATAGGCTTTTACACTTTTCAAGGGTTGTAATTATTGACTCGCTATAGTTCTTGTACATTCTTGTAAATATTCTATGACATGCTATTCTGCAATTCACTGTCAATCACGTGATGATGCATGTTAAAAATGCAACTTAATCCACTGTAGTTCAGGTCAAAGTGGGGGAGGAAAAGAACGTTTGAAATTGGAATGATCGGCATCTGCGGAATTTAGATTAAGTGTATATATATATATAATGTGTGTGTGTGTGTGTAAGTAAGTATTTTAAAATGACTATAGATTGTTTGTCTGTGAGCAGGATAACAATAAGTTAAAGTGAAATTCGGTCAAATTGCGCCAAGGACATATGATGTAACTGACATTCTGTTCCTCTTATAGTGACCCAGCACTATTTAGTCCAAACTAAATTGGCCTATACATGGAAGCCAAACCCCTGAGTCTATCATATGTGGATGAATGTATTTTATTTTTACAGACCTTTTATTTAAACGATTGCCTGCATTTTTGAAAAAGGTACCAAGGTAAGCAAATTAGATTTATTCTAGGCCTATATGTATCTGTCCACCTACACATAGCCTATTTATAGTAGATTAAAGCATTCTTTTCTAATTATGCTGAATATAGTAAGTTTGTCAACACAAGACTAGCCTACGCAACTCCTACTTTGGTTCATTCCAGAGATATAAACGAACAAATGATGAATAACAAAGGGATCCCATTTTAAGAGTCACAACTGTACTGAATATGCATTGTTTGTATTCACAGCGTTTACACTCTGAAAATTAGCATTTATTCTGCATCATATCCATTCTATGAATATCTGTCTCAGTATGAATTATCAGGGGACTTATGACAGGAGTAGTGAAATCAATATCTATTAGTCCCTCCATCAGAAGAATTAGATTACACTATTAGATCAGCCTGTTCCCCTGGCTGTGTCAAACACTAAGTTGACTGGACATGCCATAGACTGATGCAGTTATCTAATGAATGAGATAATGTTGAACTCAGACATACGCAGATGTAATATGAGAAATCGTAATCTTTTGTAGGATGTTGTAACATGTTTCTAACGCTAGATGTCAGGCTCAATCCCCTACAAAATAAATGACGCCACGCAAAATCAGAAAGTGGCTTTACAGTTTAATATAATGATGAAATACATACAGGAACATTAATAACCTAAGCGATCTCAGCAGATAGATTGTAGGACGTGAAAGCATGAATTCCTAACGGATATTTTAAATTAAAACGAATAAAATGTTTCACAAACTCAATAAATAATGTAAATCACATTTAAAAATATTGAATCCAGTGTGTTATAAAATAAATAAATAAATAAATAAAAAGCCATGCAATGACGATGGCAAAATTGTTCACTGTAAAAAAGCATCAGTCCAACTAGGAAATAGTTTTGGTTTCGCGTGTGAGTGAAATAATTCACAGTTTAATTTACAACAATAGTTGGAAAAACTGAAATGATAGAATTTTGTGTGGCTGCTGGTATTTTAAAGATACAATGTGATGCATTCATATATGATGGCTGAAGAGCTGTTGTTTTATCGACTTAACAAACTGTAACTTTACACAGCAGAGTATCAGTGTGTGGTGTTACACACCTCAGAGACTGATTTTGCTACAGGCCCTCTCTCAGACCTGAATGCTATTGTTGTTGTATACTTATTTGCTTATTTGTCTCTATTAAAATAAAACAGGTTTCATGTTTTGTTTAAATTATTTGGTACAGGATTACAGCTGTGGTCTAATTAACACATTTTTCTCATTTAAAGTGCTTATTGTCAACAACATACCAATGTTACATAATAACTATAGCCTAAATCAAAACAGGAAAGAAAAAACCAAAATAAAAAAACATATATGGTAAACAAACAACAAAAACTAATGAGATACACTTTAACTTAATATCAAAATTATAGTCATTGCACATTGTCACATGGTATATATGTAGATATATGTATATAGTCTTTTTTTAAGTCAGAATATTTAAAGAGCAGACTGTTCTGAATCTCAAACCAATTAGTCTGTTGATATCAAGCTATAAAAGCTTGATATCAACAATGCATTGATTAATAGGGTAAAATGAACTTGTGTGATACGTTTACCATAATCCTCATTTCAAGATAGGTTGTTGCCCACAAGCCTCAAAGTATTCACTTAAGTGCTCAAGTCAATAGTGTGTCCTTACGGGCTGGTAAACCAGGTTACACAAAGGACGTGAATACAGGTGATGGTGGAGCACTTTTTGGCCATCTTGAAATGAACAGTTGTAGATAGGCCATTTACTAGGGTGGCAGTAGAGGGGGTTTGAAGGCGCAGGCTCCTGTACAGTGGCGTGGGGTCAGCATCTTGCAGGAAAAATGATGAAGGACGTCATGAGCTTCTAGAAGCAAGGAGGTCCATTAATAAGGTATGTAGATCATTTCGATTTGTTTTACATTTGGTTATATGTCCTTCAACAAAAAAGTAGCACTTGCATATTTATGGTTTGGCAATCATTTGTTCTTGATCAACTCTCACTTTTTGGACCATATCAAAGTACCTTTTAGCTTCTGTTGTAATGCATAAGGAGCCTTTCTTTCTTGGTCCAACTCGCTGCACAATGTGTCTATCAAAAATAAGAAATAAGAAAATAAAAAGAAAATGAGCTGCTAACGTGTTGAGGTTTTCTTATGACCTGGGTGACTATAATGTCTGCTGTCTTTCCCTGTGGTATTTAGAGTGACCCCTCTGTGTACTTCAACCTTGTATTTAAACTACTGTGTTGGTGTAACACTAAACCAATCCTTTAACGGGTGGCATTAGTTGCTGTCTACTGCATGTAACTGATACAGCACTACATAATGGTCTGTCTATTCAATTTTCCAGAGCATGGTTTAGGAAAAAATAACCTTTGCAAACAAAACAGTCAGTTTTAATTTATCTCCGATATCACTGAATATTTTTAGCAGGGGAAACAGGGAACGCATACTGTTGCCAATATTTCAATATGCAAGTGTCACTTTTCCTTTTGTTTTATTTAAAACCATTTTTAATAAATTGATTAATATGTTTTATATCATTAGGCCTATTTGTTTATTTTTAAGCATTACGCTTTTAATGCCAAGACCTACCTCTGACAATCTGCAGCTGTTGAACCATTTCCTCTCTATAAGACAGCTCCCGCTTCATTTGATCCTGAAAATTATCTGAAGAGTAAGACTGCATCAGATGGATCTCTAAAGACATTGTAGAATTGTTTTTGTTTTAAACAGAAAAATGCTTGAGCAAATACATTTATTCAAACACAGATATAATACATCATATATTATTTATCTTTATGACTAAACTATTGTATTTATAGTGAAATCTCTCTTTCATGTTCTCTCTTACTTTACACAACGTCTTTTTAATAAATACATTAGACCAACCTTTCAAATTTTGAAATTCTCTTTCTAACTTTTTTCTCAACTCAACTTGTTCCACAAGCTGCTTCTGCAGTTCCTCTGAAAGACAAATACATACAGGTAGTCCAGCTCAATTAGGCTACAACATCATCTAAAATATAATGAAACATAATTTAATCTATTTAGAAAATGTTTCAGTTTTCATCCAAATATCCCCGTGATACCCATTTCCACCAACCACCAATTCATTGGTTTCTCTTGCACAGTGCCATAGTAATTGCTATGAATTGCCTGGAGGTGGAAATCCTAATAATGAAGCCTCGCGGTTTTTCCAAGCGTTGAAAAAATAATTAGCTCGCGTGCCTCGGGGTTAGACGCAGTACGCCACGTTATGGCTCTCTTCGTTAAAATATTAATAGCCTCTAAACGATTTCCTCTTACAATAATAATTCAACCTCAGTGTCTGTTGATTAAGTGGCTAACAACTAGAAAACACTTTAGGCCTACAACATGGATATTAGAATTTCAATGTTGATCAAGCGTTTTTGTTTTCCAACCTCGCCCATGTGAAGCTTTTGAATATATAGCACGAAGACTCCGTGTAAAACTGAAAGTCCCAAATAGCCTATATTTTCTCCCACGTAAAAAAATAGGCGATAACATATAATATCTGTAAACACGTTTTAATATCGTCTTATGATGGACAATTATCTTAAACTCAATACATATTAATTAAAATGTAAGTAGGTTAAACTCTAGTTATATATACCCAGGCAGATCTATCGATAGCCTATAACAATAATTCCACCGAATAATAATTAAAAAGCAGCAAAACATAGGCTATGCATATATTGTTTTACATTTAGACTAGGCCATACAAAATAAATCTCACCTTTAGCCATGCTTTCAATATTCTTTTCATGGATGCTGACATCTACACGTAAAGCCCCCTCTGCTGCAAAATACAATAAAATAAATATTTAGATGATTACAATATGTCAGACTAATTTTGCGATTAACACGCAAAATGTAAAATATAGCAATTATGAAACAATCTCTCTCAGTCACAATCACACACATATGGATGGTGAGAAGGGGGTTGGGTCTCTCTCTTTCTCTCTCTCTCTCTCTCTCTATCTCTCTCTCTCTCTCTCTCTCTCTGTCAGACCACAAACCTACAAACCTTGCATGTCCTTTTGGTCCTGATAGGATCGTATCACGTCTTCTCCTGTGGGACTGCGTTGAGTGTGTATTTCCGAGACATTGTGAACACCTTTCAGCAAGTACATACACATTCAGCTAGGCTATGCAATAGACTCTCCAATTTGCATGTAGAATTTGACAAAAAGTGTAATGATAAATAGGCTACCATTAGATTCGCGTAGGCTGCTCAAATGTTTCGACGTCGGGTTGTTGATAACCACGTGTTCGTCCTTTTCAGCTGTGTACACCTGCGAAATTAACCAAACAATTATGTGTAATAAAGCCTTAATTATATGTTATTTGCGGTATATTTCGACCTATTATATTTGAAGACATGATTACGGATCCCTATATAGACGAACAGCCCTTGAGATAATTGAGAGAAGTCGAAATTGTATTTTTAAGATGTTCAAAGTCTCCGTAAAAAGCAGTCTTTCATAATATTTTACATATAATTATATTTAGGAAACAGGTCTATAAAAATGATTGTAAAATAATAAATTAGTACTATAGAAAATAATTTGCTGGTTGGTAATTATTTTAGATTATAACAAGAACGCTTCTTATTAAACAAACAAAACACACACACACACACATATATATATATATTATACTTGTATTCTGGATTATACAGGCATGTCTCTGAAAGTGGTGGGATTAGTAAAATATTAAATTTTAAATGGGTTTGAAGAAATCTATGAACCATGACTATTTTACATCTTAATAAAGCATGGATAATAACTTACATCATAAAGTGGTGAAGCATTGCGCTCTGACTTTTCAATAGTTGGCCTCTCCTCGTCAGACGATACAGTGTGGGGGTCCTCTGGTGTCTGTGGTCTGGAACTTGTGTTATGTCCGTCGCTCTCGTCTGGGCCTGGATCAACCTGGTCCTGTGCAGGGGAGTTCTCACGGTTGCCTGGGGATATACGGATGTCCTCGTCCTCTTGGCCCCTGTTTGATTCCACATCCACGTCTGGGTCTTCCGCGCTCTCCCTATCCGGCGATATTGACCTGTAACTGGAACTTTCACTGACAAAATCTGGAGATAAGTACCCAGGTCGCACGCCGGTGTAGGTGTCCCGATTTCCGTAGAGCTTGGCGATGCTTTCGGCGTCTTTGACCACAGGTCTAAATGCCGAAATGTAGCTGATCTTTCGTTGGCTGTTGTGAGCCCCGTCCATAGAGCGTGTTTCGTCTCCCGACTTGTCCTCGTCATTTCGAGCAGACTGTGAGCTGGAGCAGCGCTCGCCGTCGTGGTAGCTGTCTTTGGGTGTATTGGTGCAGCGGTCGCTTTGGTCCGATAAATCGAGCTCACTTTGTCTGACACTGAGGAGCTCTGTGGGGGGCTTCGGTGGTGACTGATATGTTGGCAACGGTAGACCGCCAGCTGTTGGCCAAAACATTGGAAAAGTTGGATAGATACTGTCCTTTGAGCCAGGCCAAAAGACACCTGAGACACTGGTTTTATTTGTCTCTGCTAGGCCATCGTCTTTCTTTAGACCCAATCCAAAACCCGGGAATCCATATGGATGGGGGAAGAGAGGAGGGGGGAGTTTTTGCAGCATCCCAAAACTCTTACTGGGCACGGGAATTACCGGATAGTTACGGGCGCCGTTACCCAAACTGAGGTTATTACCTCTGTCCTCGTCACATCGCAAAGTTTTGTGAGGGATCTCTGGGGAGCTTCTTTGGGTGTGATTAGATGTGACCGCTGATTTTATTGGTGATGCCATGTCCGACACACTCATAGGCAATGTCCTTTTTCGACTTCCACCATTGAACATGGCTTTGACATCCTCCCAAGCATGGTTTATATCGTCAGATGAGTTTTTGTCTGACAGTTTCAGATGTCGTCTCCACGAATTGAAGTTTGCTGCATCTGGCTGCGTATACTTGGAATCTGGGGTGCGATGAGAATGAAAGATAAATTTATTTGGAGAAAAATACATATTGCAAAAGCTGCATTTGATACACTTAGCTCTGGAACTGTTATATCTAGCGGGTATAAAATTGCCCCTGCTGCCCCAAGCGCATTCATGAGAGACATCAAATGCGAAATTCTCCGGCAGCTTTGGAGGGTTGTGCGCACCCAGGAATGATTTGCATAGCCTTTCGGCTTCGCGTTTGGTGATCATGCCGCAGCGCCTCGAGGAAATTGGCATCGCGCCCGCTCGTCTCAGAATCTCGAGCTGGACAGGCGTGCACTGCACGCAGGTGATTCCAAGGGCAACGCGACGGTTGTGGATTTCGTTGTAGCTGTAGTTCTTCAGCAATGTGTTAGAAATCTGCGCCAGACAAAGTCTTTCCTGGCCATCTATTACCAAGGACACGATGGGCACCCCATATAAGGACGTCTCACTGACTTGGTTTGGTTTGAGGGAGTTTGGGCTGGAGAAGCTTTGCACGTCCTGTTTTAAAGTGGGGGAAGAGCTGGCATCTCGTCCCGGTGGAAGCTGACTGGGCATCGACTCCATTCCTGGAAGTCTGTGAATGAATGCGCAAACTGCGTTTAAATGAAGGCCTGAAGCTATTGGCACATGCTGCAATCCAAATTAATATTTAGGTCTTTACAATGAGACCGCCCAAAATGTTACAGCAACTGAGGCATTTAACCCTACAAAAGATAATACTATGCCTACTTATATAGCCTAATATTTTGGATATAATATTAAATGGCTGTATCTAAACAGTTGCTCTGTGCTATAATACAACCACATTTCTCTCTTCTGATTGTAGGCATACTATTGTAATAAACCATCTCTATTCTTTAGGATGGCCCTATCTTAATATCTGATAATCTGTTGACTATTTAAGACGTTTACACGCATGAGAACAGAAGGAAAATACACTTTGAGCAGCTCCAATGCGCTTAGAGAGGAAAAAAACAGCTAAGATGCTTTGTTTGTATTACCCGGGTTAAATGTATTTGCAATACTATTCTATAATTAAAGCATCTGCACATATAATCCTCGGTACATTCCCTGATATTATGTTGTATTATAAATCTGATTCACCTTAAAATCACATTCAGGCCTACTTTTCGTTTCTTTTTGTGTTTGTGTTTAATATAAGATATAGGCTATAGTACTGTCCCGTATCTGAAAGCCTATACCATGTAGGCTAGTTGTGGCAAGACCAACGCTTTGACAGTCAGACATGTTTAATTTATAATAAAATAATAAAGCACCAATAAGGAAGTGTACAAACATTAAAGTATTATCTTATAGTTTCAAACACGTACCTTTTTCTACACGTAAAACAGCAATAATCCAAAGTTTCCACACGAAAAAGCAAGTTTCTTGCAGGAAATATTGTAAGCAAAGCGACTAAAATATATCGAGTCCAATACAAGATATGGTGGATGTAGCCAACAGAGATTGACCTAGAAAGCATGAAATGTCTGTTTTTCTCAGAGCTCGAGGAGGACCTCCATTCTCTGCGATTGTCGCGAGGTAAATGGCAAATGACAGTGACCACATGGCAGCTCTCCTGCTTTCTCCAGTGCAAGAAGAGACTCTTCTCTGTAGAAATGACCGCTAAACTAATGGCAAGGCACACCCACTTAACGTTCACTCCGGTTAACCACTTTGTGCCCGGGATAATGCCTCAGCCGCATTTACGATATTGGTATAGCCTAATTCAGCAAAGATAAGTAATACATATTAGCAGGCGAATGTTTCTCGTCGCTCAACAGATTCAATGAACTACATATATGATTAGGCAAATAGGCATATGTAATAAATGACGATAGCATATTGAGGTATTAATGAATTATCTTCACTTGTGGCAATTAGATATATGGCAATTAAAAATAATTCGAGCCGATAGATATATCGTAATAATAATAACAATAACAATAATAACATTCGCATGTTAGGCTATATGGAGAGCATGACGAGGAAGTCTAATTTATCAAGTTACACAAGACCATCTGTTAGGCTTCTCGTGAACTCGCAAATCAATGTGAGGCCTCCGTAAAGATGCATGCTTTGAATGTTGGGGGTTTTACAATGTTCTTGTGTTAAATAATGACATGTTTTAAATGCCACACTGTGCTTTCTTTATAGAAGTTACAAATATAATTTACAATAAAAATACACCGAATACAAGACGGCCTGATAATGTGCCTCAGGCAGCAGTCAATACCGACACCCAAACACATGTGCGCGAACCACATGCTCGCACGAACGCACACACTCACATCTCTCTATTTCTTTATTTTATTTATTTTTTAGCGCTCCCCCTCCTCACGCGCGCACCGCGGACACATGAGCCCAGTGCGTGTTGCCTAAAGGCCTACGTAAATAGCCTATACCTGGAACAGGTACACCGATGATTTCTACTCATGATACCACGTTATTGCATATCCAGTCGGAATGGCGTTAGATTAATGTAATCAACGAAGAATAAATTACTACTTTTAGGCTACATGTAGACTATTCCGTAGCATATACATAAAAACCGGCTAAAAAGGACGAGAAATAAAGATATGATTAAGAGCCACATAGGCTAAATATAGCCTATGGTCATGATACCTGCTACATTAGTTATGACAAGTAACAAATAAACAGCATAGTTGGACACTGATCAAATATTTAATGTTGACCGAATTTGCCCGACATTAAAGTTTATAGCTCTGAACTAAACAAAATTATGTCTATAGGTTACTGACAACATCTGTCGCCTGGACAATTTAAAGTTACCTCAAAATTGACAACTGATATAATAAACATATGCACTATTTTAAACAAGAAGAAAATATGCTTTCGCTTTCACAAACTATTTCAAAATGGTCATGATAGAGTCCACAATTACAGTCATCCTTTATTAAAGAATCTAATGTGGAGTCTGAAAGTTGCACCGCGTTTGCCCTGCGACCCATGCGCACCTGTCTCACATCACTGGCTGTTCCATCAGCTTATCTCCCTGCAATATTGATGAAGAAGGCCGCCTGGCTAAACCTGATATAAGCGCGTCTTCTTTCACAATCAAGAGGCTTTCCTCCAACCCAACAATAATTACAACTTTATACTGTAATTATTCCTCTCCTTTTAATTATTTAGACCACCGACTGAATGCGCCATTGTCAGTGCTTATTCCGGGGAAACGTGAGCTCGCGTGTCTGGCAGGGCTCTCATTAAGGTGGGAGTGGAGCGTGGATGTGCTGCACGAGAGCAGCGCGGGACGAGCTTTTAATTAGACATTTCAGCGGGAATTTTAGGCGGGCTCTTACTGTTGGATACACATCAATGAGGTCTTTTTTCAAGGAGCAAATTACCTGAGCCTCATTTATATGCACTCGATTGTTTAAACAAACCTGTTGTGAAATATTAATGTGTTTTTGGTTTAAGTCATTAGAATTCCAAACTCACAGGGTGAACCCAGACCTGATAGAATATTTAGGGCATGGAGAATAAAGCCTCGTTCGGCATTAGGCTAACTTTAATATAGGCCTATGCATACAGGCCTATATTAAAAGGTAATTGCAATAGGATACATTTAACCTTTTTTTTTTGTACCTTGACAAAATAATTAGTCTGTATGAAACACATAGGCTATGAATCTTTGATGAAATTATTAGGAGTAGCATAGACTATTTCAAAAATGGGTAAGATATCCCATTTAATAAAGATAAAAAGAGACATATTTACTCTTTGTAAGTGTTAAATTAATGCTTGTCTGTTTCTATCATTTATGTGCATGGGTCCACAAAAGCGCAGTTCAGTGCCATGTCTTGTGTTATTGTGAGCTTGTCTTTAGAATGAAGTGGCACACATGTTTGATTATCCTCGTGTTGGATAAAATAGCTTTGTAACGTTTCCCACTATAGCCGTTTTTGCACAATGCATGTCTCAATGGCAATTAAGGATATACGCTAAACCGTAGAAGAATCTGTCGCAGCAGCATAATATTTGCTAAATAAAAATGATCGAATAAGGATGTCTTCCACCTAATTAAACGCTAACATATTATAGAAAGATAAATCAGACATTCCATAGGACATAATTAATCAAATCAGCCTAATTGAGGACAAATGTTAAACAGTAGGCCTAGTATCTGCACCCCACTAAACCATGACCCCATTTTAGAGACCGATCAATCCTCTTCTTGGTCTATGAGCCTATTGATCCGCCGTTGTTCAGCCTAGCTGTTTCTCCGTACCCTTTTTGTTTCCAGTGAAAAGAGCATTTCGATTACACCTTTTATTGGGAAAAGATTGCACCGAGAGGAAAGCATTGGCTCGAAAATGAAACGGTGACATTTTAATTACAGGACATTGATAAAGAGATCTGGGTAATAGGAGTGTACAGCCTGGCCACTCTTTGTCCCACCTGATGTGCTAATCAACTTGGGCTGCTCTGTAAAAAGGTCATCGGCCAGTACAATACAGACCACAGCCTGTGGCCAATGGGAATTCGAGGGCTCCATACTTCTTGGAATGAAGACGCATCTCCAAACAATGAGCGTTCAATACCTCTCAGAGGAGCGCGCTAGATGTGATTGACAGTATCAACATTTTCATATTACAATAGGTTATATGCAGACACAGCAATGGAAAATAGTGCTTTTTTTCCTCAGTTAAATTAAACTTTGGCTACACTTTAGACCTACATTATAGCCTATAGAAAACAGACATATCAGTTATAGGCCAGAGAAGTATATATAGGCTAATAGTGTAGTCTTTAATTTCTAAAGAGCTGTACTTTATAACTTTACAAGAATGTGTTTGTTATCAAAACATGTAGTGCCATTAGAGCCGACGTGTTGAAAAGCAAACATTATAGGGACCAGCACCATCACTGAACAGATTTCTCAACACAATGATCAAGCCATAAACCACAACTTAACTTGACCATCAGTTGTGTTGTGACAAATGGTTGAAATATTGTGTGAAACACACACACACACACACATATACTGTGTGTATGTGTGTGTGTGTGTGTGTATATAT
>JAODUH010000505.1:0-13598 GCA_027564835.1 Typhlichthys subterraneus | reverse complement strand
TATATATATACTCCCATCTCTTTACATTTTATTTTATTAGTAATACAACACACACCTTTTTAATGGTATATAAAAAGAAATAATATCATGTTATTAAAATATTATTCCATTAAAATGGTTTCCTTCACATTGTTGACTGCTTTCAGTGTGAGAGTAAATGAGAACATGTAAAAAAACATAATAATAATAATAATAATAATAATTTCAGTGTATTTATAAATCCACTGAATATTACATAACAATTACATGAAAGTTCAAACAAGCTAATACAGATTTCAGTGTTACTTATTTAGAACGCCATTGAACACCTGACGAGTGAAATGTTGCTTAGGACAAGGATAAACCTTGTCCATTGATACGGTTAGCATTGGCTCAGTTGCATTATGTGTCAGTATATTATACAGTCCACAAACTGCTGTTATCAGGTAAAAACTGGACATTCACGTGCTACTCTGTGAGGACATTTCACATGTACACGTTATAAAGTAGGCTAAGGTGGTAAAAATACTTCATACTAAACTTATTTACATCATAACATTAAGTAAAAAAACAGACTTTATACACAGAAGCCATTTGCTTAAAATATTAGAGTAAGAAGACTGGTATTGCAAGTAGGCTCACTTTACAGTAGTTAACAGTAGTTCAATTCAGAACAAATGCTTTATAATGATTTGCCATGCTACTTGCATGCTACATCGATAGAATATACCACTTCATGAAAAGGCACAGATGTATCTGACATTTGTATTTCACTCAAGATACTAAAAATGAAGGTATCAGTTAACACTGATATACTATAACTTGTCTTACCACCTCGGGCTAAGGCACAGATGGAATTAAAGTTATAATGCAAAGTTATAATACAAATGAATAACACTGTTATTGCTCAAAATATAACCGATCTGTCTATCCAAAGTTTCAAAATGTGAGAAAATGTAAATTAAAATATGAAATATAAACATTAACATTTTTAAATATAGCGGTGAGGAAAACAAAGAAAACACCAAATGAATGGACGGTGAGTTAGAACGCCCGACTTACTGCTCCAGGACATTGATGTCGGCCACCCCGTGCACTTGTGTGAGCTGTTTGCAGTCCAAAGATGCTACTAGCTTCCTGGGCCCTGGCTGGGTGGGGATGAAGTGCTCAGTCAACGTCACTGTAAAGTTTCCAGTGACATCACTGAAAAGGAAGAGGGGCAATTGGTTAACCTGCCAGATTCATTGTCAAGTCACACGTCCATCTGGGGAGGCATACATTGAAACTGCTTGTAAAGGGCAGGCAAAAAATACTTGGCAGTTGATTGGATGAACCATCTGGTCGTTTTTGCTGTCGGCAAACCTAAACCACGCCCATGTAGTCATCGATACAACACTGATTGCCAAGTTCAGTTGCTACTCGGACACATTCGGAATTATTTCTAGGCTTTCCACGATTCTCACGGCGAAATTAAACTGAAGCTCGCAAGCTCAGGATGGTCTCGCAAGGCTAGCAATTAGCGAGGCTAGTCCCAATCTGAGAAGGGCCAAAGCAAAACAACTGAACACTGCAAATTAGCATCCCCATCTGGCTGCTAAATACAAATCCATGTGTTATTATGTAGTTGATTTCACTGTAACTGTGAATGTCCAATGCCGTAGCTACAGTTTTATCCACACATGTAACCATAGAACAGTTATCCTATATGCAGCTTTAAATAAAGGTGCTTCCTGTCTTACCCCACAATGACTTCATGGCCAGTCTGCAGGCCCAGACCCTCCACTCTGAAGGTCACATCCTTCAGTGTTCGTGGTAGCGGGTTCGTGAAGGTGATCTTTGCTGCCATCTCCTTACCCACTATGGCCTCTCCCAAAGGCTGTGGGAAACAATGTGTGTGTCATCCGCTGAGCATAACCACATTCCATATAGGCCTACATGTTTTAGCAACATTTGTTACAATAAAATAAATTGAAAAAATCTAGGTACAAATTTTTTTAAATATATTTTTATAAATAGTTTATATACATTATTTATGTTGCTGCTTGGAAAACCACTGTCTGTAGGCCATCTCAACACTACTGTACATGCTAATGCTAAATGCTAGCTTACCTTGATGATGAGGTCTGGCGTGCGTAGTCTAAAGCTAGTCTGGTTGGCCAAGACCTGTTGGGTCTCAACGACCCTTCCAGACAGCGTTAACATCAGGGCTGCCTGGTCCACCAGCTGGTCCTGGTATTGCTGGTAGAGAAGCACCCACTCAATGGTCTTCTCTGCATGGGGTGACCAGATGATTACATCAGTGTGAACAAGAGCTCATATTATAGTACAGCAGTCTCACGTTGAAACCCGTTGACACTGGAAACCATTGATTTTCCAAAGTTTGAAAACCACAATCTCATGATTAGGGAGCAGGGCTTCTAAGCCTCAGGCTGATGTTTGACTGCAACAGTAGTGGATGCCGAAAATGCATTTATGAATTTGCAAAGACCTCCCCGTTCTGTCTTTGCCCTGAGAATCAATATGCACGCCCAACCTTTTTTGCAGTAAACTTCTGCATTTCTCTAGTTAAGTAATATTTCCACTGAGGAGGAAATAGACAAAAGCCTATATTCTGAATCTTTCATACCAGCTGTTTGTGCCAGTCTTGAATGAGTTAGTTACATTAATTATTATCACTGATGTGCATTCTTGTCATTGTATTTGGGATTTGCATAAAGAACAGCACGAGCATATAAGGCTACAATGCTAACTACAAGCATGTCCAGTGCGTCAATAATAATGTGTTACCATGTTAACTTATTTTCCACAGAAATAAAAATCCTCACACATTGCATACAACACCGTTGCCTTGAAAAGATTAAAGGCATAGTAAGCTATTGCACGCTAATTTTAAGCCTACACTTTTTGTCAAATTCATCAAATATCTCCATGCAATTCGCTAGCTTCTATGTGCGTGCTGAAAAAATAATCTGGTAGGCTATTTCTACACAGCCATGGCTGCATAAATAGAAACATAAACAAAGTGGCAAACTCCTCAACAACAACAAGGCCCTTGGCTTCGCAATGTGTTTCAATGTCGGGTTGGGCAGAGCTTCTGAGACAATTTGTTTTGATTTGAGGTTGAAATTAGCAAGCGTTCTCCAGAATGACTAAACCTGCCCTTAAGGTTAAGCAGAAAGCTGACCTTCATTGGGCATGAGTTCCACGGGCAGCTTCTCCTTTTTGACGTTGCCCTTCAGCACCCCAGTGTAGTACATGACGGCCACCTGGCTGTGCAGAGTGGTTCGGCGAGGCTCCGAGCTCAGGTTCCTCACCACGATGGTCAGCTTGGCGTCGGCCCCCATCTGGGGTCCCTCTCCATCCATCCTCACCTCCACGCACACGTCCTCCACTCTGGCCGCAGAGTAGACTTCTGGCTTGGTGCCGTAGCGACTGGCAGTCTCCACGGCGATGCGCTCCTCCTCCGTGTCTGGGAACCAGAAAGCGGGAAGTGAAGTTAAAGGTGAGGTAAGCTACTTTAAGCTAATACGCTATTAGTCAAAATCACCAGTGGCCCGTTCTGTGTGTGTGGTGCTTCTACACTAACTAGGAACATTAATATAACAATATCCTAGTCTTTGCAATGCATTTCCAATGTGTCGGATGGAGCATCTGGATGAGCACCCTATGGCATTGAAGGGAGAGGTGTTTTTGTTTTGTTTTGAGTTCAATTATCAACAAGCTTTTTCCATAAGTATTTAGTGTACCTTTAAGCATTGCACACCCACAACTATTAATTGAGTACAAACATAATATATTCACCAAATACCACCCTCCAAATTCATATTGAAGGGAGGCTATAAAAACCACTAGTGCCATCTGTCAAGCTATTACAGGCAACAGTTTGGATAGAAGTTTGGAAGGAAACTGTGTACTAAAGTAATACATTACCGTAATTACATAATTGGTGTGCATGCATACTCTGTACTTTGAAGTCTGTCACAGTAAAGACTGACTCAACCACTAGGGGTTCTCTCCATAAACAGCAGTAAAGGTTTTCAGTTACTCTGAATGGGCTGACCGGAGCTAGACATGAGCGGCAGTACCTTCTGGGAACTTGTAAAGGTGTGTGATGTCAGCCCGCTCATCAGAGCCCACAGCTTTGGTGCTGATGAAGTGACCAACCGCTTTCTTTTCACTGTAGATCTGGTGGAAGGTGCCATCCAGGTTCCTCTGCCAGTAAATCTTGTCACTGTTTACCTGATGGGAATTATAGACAGAATTATATAGACCTTCATACTCGCCACTTACAGGCTATGAAATAAAACACAGCACATACTTTAAGGTGCTCTTTATACAGTAATTACATCCTGGGCATAGACTGATATCACACTCCCTGTGTGTGTTGTGAAATGTATATAAATGCCTCTTTGTAAAGGCGTTTACATTTGGCGAATGGTATTTGGGAGCCTAGATGCTAGAACTCACCTCAGCGAAGATGAAAGGTGTGTCATGTTTAAGGTAGACTTGGCCTGAGCGAATAGCGTGGAGGGAGGAGGGGCCACAGCGGAAGGTGCCCTGGCTGGTCTCCTGGGGGGTGGAGTCCACGGCCTGCCAGCCACCGTGGCCGGGGGGCAGGTCTGGCCTGGCCATCCAGCAGTCATTCCACACATGGAAGTTCCTATGGAGAAACATGAGTTGTAATGCAGAGCTCATACAGCACAGCTTACACAGAGATAAGATGATGGCACGTTGCAATGCATATCAATGGAAGGCCAAATGGAATGCTTCCGGGCTCTTAAGTGGGTGTGTCACCAGCAGCATTTTACTGTGGAGGCTGATATACAGTAGGCATGAGCCCAGACAGCTAAATCTACCATGCATGGCCTGAAACATAGTCAATTTACCACAAAACTGTTTGCTGCAGAAGTGCCACTGTGGCCTCAGATTGATCATGGGTACTTGGGATATAATGTAGAATACACAATATACCCATTAACACCCCCGGATAGAAATAATGATCAATATTGTGGTGAAATCCATGGAGCTCCACGTTGACTGGCATGGAACACTGGGTGAAAAGTCCCCTGCTCTCCCTTCCAAACATCAAATGCAAAAGTGCCGTCCATTGGAACCTCTCTGTTTCCAATCTATCTGTACAGACAATAGAAATCATATTTTTTGTGCTTGTACGTATGATGCCGTTTAATGTATGTTTTATGATATTTTATTCAGCTTTAAAGAAGTAGTTCACCTCCCTAAGTATGGCATGAGGTCCGGCTTTCCTGAATGTTGCTATTTCAGAGGACACCTAAATATACAGTGCATGCCAATGAGCTGGATTTATGTTGGGCAGCTGGATATGTTGTCACCATGAATGCAGTTTACCAAACAGAGTCGGAGTTAAGGTCGTCAATCGGCTCAAACTTCTCATCGAAATACACGTCGGTGGTGAGGGATACGTCGGTGTCGTGGGCAGACTGGAAGTTGGTCACACTGCGAGCAGGCACGCCAAGACACCTGAGCACTAGAGAGAGAGAGAGAGAGAGAGAGAGAGAGAGAGAGAGAGAGAGAGAGAGAGAGAGCGAGAGAGAGAACAGAGACATTACAAAAGAGACAAAGCACTTACAGAATTCATAATAAAACATAATTCTATGAGACAATTCCATAACGGCAAATATGGAGGTTGGAGGAAAAGAGCCAATCGAATGCTTTATAACAGCCAAACCTGAACCTAATGGTGTTGTTGCACTGAAGCAAGCCATACATTTGTACATTAGTAGTACACTAGTATAACTTGTGAGGAAAAAATACTTTTTAAAGCTTATTTTTTGTCAAAGTCACCAAACATTTTAAATATATTTTAATCCGATTTGACATGCAATTCTGTACATATGCCGTATGCCGCATGTCCATTATAAGTGCATTTATGGCTGTCTCCCCATTCATTAACATACAGACTTCCAAATGAATGCACTGAGGCATTAAATATGGCTGCAATGTGGCCAGACTTGCCTATAAGGACTTTAGAGATAATACATAAAGACAGACTTGTGTGTCCTGATCGAAAGCAACACATGTCCTCGGTCTGTCAGGGAAACACGTAGTGGTTATGTCCGGCATGCAGACACATGATGCATGATCTACGAGTTGGTATCAGGGTCAATGTGATGTGCTAAGGCCAGCTATTGAGTGAGGTCAGGTATCAGCTAATGCGGTGGGAGGTATGCGAGCATGCATGGATCCAGCAATCTGTTCCCAACCACACAGAGCTAATTACAAGTGTGTGATCGACAGCAGGGAATCCATAAGTCGTTGGTTCAAACCCCGCTAAGTGTTGAGGTGTCCTTGAGCAAGACACCTAACCCTAACTGCTCCCGGTGGTCAGGTATCACCTGGCATGGCTGACATCTCCATCAGTGTATGAATTTAAGGGTGAGGCAAATAATGTAAAGCGCTTTGAGTGGCCGGAAGGTTAGAAAAGCGCTATATAAATGCAGTCCATTTACCATTTAATTGCTATGCTGAGAAATATGAGTTAAGGAAGGATATTAATGTAAATCAATATTGTTAATATTAACACCTTGTTTTTAAAGCATTACATGGATTCGCTCCATTGTATATCTCAAATCTCCTTACAGTGTATTACTCTACCAGACGCCTTAGATCATTCAATCAACTCCTATTAGCAGTTCCACAGTCTCGTTTAATAACAAAGGTTGATCGTGCCTTCTCGGTTATTGCCCCGAGACTGTGGAATAGTCTTCCCCTTGCTATTAGGTCATCTATTACCATTGATACGTTACGATACGTTTAAGTCTCGTCTTAAAACTAATTTATACTCATTGGCAACTAGGTCTTGAGACACATGTGCTTGTTTGCTTTTATGTTTTAAATTGTTGTTGTATGTTGTATTCTATTGCATTTTCTTGCCTTGCTCTGTACAGCACTTTGGTCACCTTTGGTTGTTTTTAAATGTGCTATATAAATAAATATACTTGACTTGACTTGACTAAATAAACTGTCATTGGCTGACTTGCTTTTCAGAAAACACACACATAAGTGAAACATATTTGGGTTTACAGTGAACAGTGCAGAGTAGCAACCACGCACACACGCACACGCACACACACACACACGCACACACGCACACACGAACACACGCACACACGCATGCCAAACCACACACAGAGAACAATAACCTCTATGTATACTCACACTCTCTCGCTCTCTCTCTCTCTCTCTCTCTCTCTCTCTCTCAAAACTTGTGTTAAATTGGATCATGTTCATTATTCAAAGATGGATGACCTAGAAACGTTTAAGAATATGGTGAAATAGTATTTTCGGGAGGAATTTATTTCCAACCTGTGGTGCAGCTTGTAAATTGATGTAGATTGAATACATGTGTGGTTAAAATGAAAATGCACTCTCTCTGTCTCTCCCACACCTCCACACTAACCTGTGGTGGTCACCCCAGAGAAGACCCAGCACTGGCCGTACTGGACAGGCGTTCCCTTGGAGGCGTGATATTTGCGGAGGATCTCCACGCTGCCGCTCCAGGCTGTGGGGGATACCCCGTCGGAGTATTTTCCCGACCAGTTTCCCACCAGCACCCCAAAGTCATCCTGAGCATTAATCTGGTCATGGCCAAAAGTGGAAAGAAGAACAAGAACAGTCAGATGGAGTAATGCTATTGCTTCCCAGGCTTTGTTGCTCCATTTTGGAGCCACCCCTCTAGTGTTCAGTACAGGAACTGCAAAGGTGTAGCTTTATAATTTCATGGCTTTGTTTCTGCTCCCTTTATTCCCACCAAGCAAAATAACAGTATAGTTGTGAATAAAGACAGTTGTCATGCATACTGTAAATCACCTTTCCACACAACATAACCATAATAAATCCAAAATCAACTGACCATGGCAGATATGACTCTGACTACATTCACCGGGTCACCACAGCCAGACGTAGGTATCTCACTCTTTTCCAGGACATACAGGCACGCTTCCAGGATTCCCTCGTGGAACTAAAAAGCAAGCCACAACGCGGATATTGATTTGATTTCCTGAAGGACGGGCCCTCTGGTTGTAATTTGCGGCCACACCATGCCTTGAGTCTAATGCCGACCGTGTGTATCAACACAGTTGTGTGTAGCCTATACCTGGCCAAAGTTCCATGTTCGAGCACCTATTTGTTTTTCTGTGCCGTAGTAGATTCTCCCGATATCATTAAGCACGTACTCCTTCCTCTCGTCTTCATCGTCCAGGAACACCGTGTCCTCTGGTAAGATTAAAAGACAATAGTCACACTGGTATGAGTGTTAGTATCAATAATGGTTAAGCATAAAACATGCAGTGCAAGCTTCTTACTTACTTCTTACTTGCTGTCAGTCGATATAAAATGTTTTAATTGCAATTAATCGCACGCTCTAGCCTCTACCGAATTATTTGCGATTAACAAATTGTATCAAAATTTAAGATGTTTTTTTCTAAGTGTTATGTTTTTATAATAAGATATTCCAGTTTTATGCAAATCCATGTAGCGCACGATTAATCGCAATTATGTCTTTTTTTTATCGTCTGACAGCCATACTTATAAGCATAAGTAATGTGAATGTGTGCTAAACAGTGATTAGTGAATACAAAAGTAAATACATATAAATAAACAATCACTTCATTGCTTAATACAGAATTAACTACTAATGGTAGAGATGTCAAAAATTAAGGAAGATTAAATAATAAACCCTTAATCCACAGCTGCATTAGTCAAGCCGTCAGTGACTTACTGTAACCGGCAGAAGAATGTGATTACTTTTCATAGAGGATGTGGGAGGTGCGTGAGACCAAGAAACAGTTAAGCAACACAATGACTGCAGGGACCCCGGAACAGGGCTCCAGGTCAATATAGAGGAAATAGTCAGATGGTGGTAAATGACCTCAGCACTATAGTGTGGGCATGGCCTCACAATGAACTTCTCCTTGTCTCTCACTGTTTCCATTGTTTGTCTTCTCGTCCCTTAACACACTGCCCAGCCCTGCTTACTGTCATCGGGCAAGACATCGTGTGGGACAGCAGAATATGTTTGGGAAATAACACAAGACCAGAGGAGCTGCCATTTTGTGCTGCTCTCCTATTACTGCAAATACAGTATCCACGTAGCTTTGATCGCTAGGTTGCTGATTGCTATGCTATGGGTCAACAGAGATTATGCAAACAAAATCAGAGAAGGCAATCGTGCTTGAGATGGAAAATTGGAACAAGTGTTCAAGGAAGAGGTGCTAAGGGGGCTTTGAGTTTGAAGGTGGCGAAAACAAAAAGAGAGGAAGTTGTTTTTTTTTTCAGAGAGGGGAATTCAGAGTGGCACAAATTCAGGGGAGTGTGCACTGTAGTTTTACTATAGGTGGGGGAGTGGGGGGGGTGGGGGGTGTAATAGCACAGACAGTACCAGGCAGCTGATTTTCACCTTTCAATGAACAGCTCTGGAATGCAGGGCGGGAGAGAGGGAATGGGGGTGTGATAGCCAAGGTTGAGAGCAACAGAGAAAGCTGATACTGAGAATGAAAACTCAGGACTAGGCGAGGTATGTTAAGAGTAAATACAGTGTTTGGAACTGGCTACATGCAAGTGCAAGATGTTTATAGTGGAGTTTTATGTCTTGGCAGAGGAGTTGGGGGATTTAAAGAAGCACATGATAAAGCAGACTATACTGCCAAAAGCAGCCAACCCATAATCTTTCTTTTTCTTTTTCAGATGAACATCTGATTTGCTGCGGTTTGCAAATTTAAGGAGTAAAGCAATGCCTCATTTTTGTTCATATTTTTTAAAGGATTGCGCATGACAACATCAGTAAATGGTTAAATTCAAGCACCAATCCCTTCATAACCCCGCCTGTGGAATTATGTAACTTCCAAATTTAGACACTGTCGTCCTGTGGCTACGTGATACAGTGTAGATAGCAACATGTTCTTGAGTAGCAAGTTCGTTTTTTCCCATCCTAGTGCCAAGTTACACTTGAGAGGAAGAGTTACACTCTAGGTAACTTGGTACACTATAAATCTAGACTCTTACCAAGTGTGTTAGGTAACAGGGAGCATTATCGGTAGTCATATGCCCTACAGTATGTTATCTTAAAGCTACATTCTGGTTGGATGGATATTTTCTAGGACTTGACTTATCATATGTCCTCATATGTTTGGTTAAGTACAGTAGCAAGTATGTCACACAGACGTCATACTTGTTACTCTATCCTTTCCTAGCCTATCCATCCATACCTTCACACCAGGGGTTGAAGAGCATGACAACGTTCTTGTCGCACTCGTAAGTGTTCGCCGTCTCGCCCTTAGGAGAGAGAGTGATCACAGACAGCCCGTACAGGCCAATCACAGCTTTCGGGGACGAGTTGACGGACAGCCTGATCTTGTTGCCATTTTGCTGAGTGATTTTGGTCTCCCAGCACTCGTCCTCCAGCTTATCAACCAATGGAACGATGACATGCGTGCCCTTTGACACCATGGGCAGCTGGCCTGCAGGAGATAAAATACCTTGTGTTATTTGAATGACCATAAATCAGTGTTCATAAATGAGAAAACAGATAACAATATAAAGCAAATTGTAAATCAAAGGAATAAAAACAGACCATCCTCGTTTCACAACATATTGCATAATAACAAAGTTATGATATACAATACTGTTAAACGCATCACAAAATATACAGGGGTAAGAGCAAAATATTCAAATCATAGACTTCAGTAACTGATATGTGATGTTGAAATATATACTGTAAGCAGTTACAAAAGTTAATATGACAGCACATGAGCTCATAGCATGTGTTGCCAAGAGCAACACATGTTGATTTTGAGTAAACTCTTGAGTAATTGCTGTCATTCACATCAGAATCCCGTCATAGTCTGTTACCACTGCTGATAAAGCCAACCTCATGCAGATGTATCCCAAACTGTTACAACATTGCATGGTTTCTCGTAAAATAAAGCTTTAGTGTTCTGTGCCCCTCAGAATTTGAAATACAATTCCCTGGAGTGATATGGCTTGAAGAATATTGTATCATAAGATGATCACACATCTGGCTTAATGGGTTGAATTTGTAATATACTTTTTCTCTTTTTAAGGATTTTCTATAAAACGATCTAAGTACGGTGTGTTTTGGTTAGAGCTATTCACATTGAATTCATGTCCATCGTCCTGTGAGGCTTGAGCTATTGCTTTTTGAAGGAATGTGTGAGGCTTAAACAAGATAATACTGTTCACACCCCACCCTTCTTGCAAAGTGAAATCAACTAAACCGTCAGTAACCTCTTGAACGTGGACCAAACAAGAGGATATTAGAGGTCTTCAATAATACACCTCTGTGTTTCACAACAAGATTGCCCAATGCCCTTAAATGACTCCTTGCATGACATACTTTTTCCCCCAACCCTTTCTACTTTTTTTTCATGTTTCACACACAAGAGTTTGAAGTGGAAGGTAATCGTGGGGTGTTTATCAGATGGCAGCAAGGCATCCCTACGCAGGGTTGCAATAATAGCTTGTGAGTCACAAGTGTGTAATAGTGGAAGTGCATCTGTGTGTACAGTATCACACTGTAAGGGTGCAAGCTCAAAACCTAAAGCTGTAATTGACTGTGTGTGACTGTGTGTGTGTGTGTGCGTGTGTGTGTGTGTGGAGGGCGGGGGGGGGGGATTGGGGGAGAAGTGTAGTGCATGCATATATCCTCCAAATTCTTTGATCGTAAGAAAATGTACAATATACATTAACATATTACAACCTAGCTATACATATATTAATCTATCAATCATTATTTTAATGGATTAGCCTCTGATTAACCTCTGTCTTAACATATGTGGATATCTCTCCTCTCTCTCTCTCTAGTAGCGTCAGGTACTCCACATGTGGTCGACAGCTGTCACCATCCCCCCCCCCACCTCCCTGCTTTATCCAGACCTGACACCTGGCTGTCACTGTATTTATCCTCAGAGCCCTCCATTGTATAAGCCAGAGGTCAAATTGCAGTGATTGCGCGTGGGAAGGTTTCATAGACAATTTATCTGTACAGTCCCAACTCCTTCCATCCTTCCTTCCTTTCCTTCCTGTCTTCTTCTACTTTCCCTTTCTATCTGTCTGTCAGAGAGCATGTCGGAGGCTCTGTCTGTCTGTCTAAGATATGGACATATTCTATTTTGGGGTGTCCTGGGATCAGAACGTGTGGTAAACATATTATTGTGTCTCTGCAGGCATGGAACAGTGGCCAGCCGGTACGTAGACTGTGTACACCTCACTCGCCAACACCTCAAGAACACTAGTGGAGAAAACCAGATCCCTTGGACTTTTGCTTCTCTCGCGAAGGCGTTCCCTCTGTAATCTGCGGGAATAGGGTTCGAGTCTCGGGTGGGACGGACCTCTGTCACACATATATCCTATTAACCCTTTCCTATGCTAGACCCACCTGTCCTGAGCTCCAGGTGCAGCTTGTCTGTGTTGGCGTTGAAGGGCCTGCTAAGCTCCAGATCCATCTGGAAGGTCTGGCCACGGCGGATGATCAGGTCATCGCCATGATACAGGTTGGTATGGTGCTCCTGCCGGTTCTGATCCATCTTAGAGCTCAGCAGGTCCACCGCACACACAGACAACGCCATGTCTGAGAGAGAGAGAGAGGGAGAGATACAGAGAGAGAGAGAGATAGAGAGAGAGAGAGAGAGAGAGAGAGAGACAGAGAGAGAGAGAGAGAGAGAGAATTAGTTAAAATAAACTAAGTTGTATATGTATCATATTCTTATCATATTCATATTCATGTAAATTAGTAGCCAAGTGATATAGTGTATTCAGCATTGTGTCATTACAATGTTTTATCCTAAGTCTTATCTTATCTTATCTTATTTTATGTTATGTTATCTTATCTTAGTTTATGTTATCTTATCTGATATTACGTCATATTACAGTATCTTAGTTTATTTTAAAGTATATTTTAGCGACTCTTATTTTTTCTGGGAGTTTTTCATTACTTAGATCAACAACTGAGTGTGGCAAATTATTTCTGAGTGAATCACAGTCGCGTAGGGCCCATTGACACCGATGATTAACATAAATGTTTATCATAGTGTGTCAATGCAATAAAAGATCACATTACCATCCATCTCGTGGTTATCTCCATTCTGCAGCGCGGGGGGCTCGGGAGCGGAGGGGTTGACCACCAATATGTCGCTGACATCATAGGAGGTGCTGCTCTGGCGCTTGCAGGAACACGGGCACATCTTCCGGAGCAGGCGGGGACATGCTCCCTCATTCTGAATGGTCACCTCCACCTTTGGGGGCGTGCCATGGAAGCGCCCCACATCTGTCTGGTTCCTTACCGTCAGTCGCTCGCCGGGCATTCTGGGAGGGAGCATTGGCATGTGAACGTTTATAGTGTATTTGGAAAGAGAATGAGTAAGATCCATAGAAAGACAACATGTAGAATAGAGGGCATAAAGTGTGGCTACTAGCTAGCCAGTAAGTAAGTCATTTGTAATGCAATGCCAAGTGTAATGCTCAAACTAAATCGCTACCCCTCTGTTGATTCCTGTGCTCTCTTACGCAGCAATTGGTCTGGGTTTTATTCACACGATTGCCACATTCCAGCCTTGCTCTCTTCT